>JASKGM010000009.1:2773380-2799759 GCA_034509205.1 Ceratonia siliqua
TGATTCTATAATAAAAGTATTATCGAAAAGACATTCAAAGTATTAACAAGTTTGAGAAGCAAAAATTAAAAAAGAAAAAAAATTTAAGAGGAATAAGTGAATAACTAGATAAAGTAAAAAATATATATGTAGTGTGAATGATAGGATTTGAACCCATGTCTCATTGGTCAAAATAAAGTGTTCCAACCACTAAGTTACAATCACATGTATGTGATTAATTAGACAAACTTTAAATATACTATTTTTCTATTAGCCCACCGGGCTTTGGCCCGATCGGGCTGGGCCAAAAAAGCCCGAATTATTTTGGGCCGAAATTTTCAGAGCCTAGCCCTATTTTTTTTCGGTTTACATTGGGCTAGCCCATCGGGCCGGGCCCATTTTGCCAGCTCTACTCTTCGAGTACTTTCTCACTCTCAACCTCTCTCTCTCCCTAAAGGAATATGCTCTTAGCATTTCTATATTGAATTTAAAACACTAAATAATTAATAATTAATAAATAGTATACATATCTTAAGTAACTGTTGATTATTTACTATAATATGTTTACATATTTACATTATGTCTAAGTCTAGCTATTCAAATAAAAAAATTAGTTGTACCAAAATGTTAAAAAAGAGACTTAACTATTACTTATATATATTACCTAGGTTAAAGATTATTTACCAATCACATATGGTCAATACTAGTCCTCAATTGTGTCCATTCCATCATCATTGGATTGAAGCACAAAAAATAGAATTATTCACATTAGATGCAGCAAGACACTCGCTTTCCTGAGTTCAAGTAGCAATCATTCTTTCTGTCTCTTTGACTCTCCAACTTCCACTAGAAATAAGAGAAAACAACCAATCAAAAGGGGTGTCTTCAGTGAACAAATTTGCTAAATGATATAGCACAATAGGGAGGAATGAGTACCATAAAATGCACCACAACACATGCTGACAAGAAACACAAACTTCACCAGTTCAATTATTACAGGGGTAAAGGTAAAGCCCTAATACACATACTTGACCTTGGGCTTTCACAAGGAATTTACTTTCATAGCTTTTAAAACTTAAAAGACTGGAAAAAATTATATATCTTAAGGACTTGGACCGACCCAGATGGTCCAATTGTTTGGATAGTGACATGGCTAGGTTAATGGTCCAAGTCAATGCATAAATCCAAATGGTTGGTCAAACTAGATTAACTTTGTCAAAACTAGATAAACCTGGTAAAATGAGAAAAAGATACAGGATCCGGGCTGGGTTTATATTGACTTTAAATAAAAAATAAACTTCAAAGTTTAAACAGCCCAAAACCCAAATCAATCCATTTTTTTAGCCCACCGAGTAAAGAGTCAAAGGACTTGTTGAAGAGTTCAAGAATCTTTATGAGGGACTTTATGCTGGGCATCTTCATTTTATGGATTATCATTTCAATTATGTTATTTCATGTACAATGTACTTGGAATCAGTGTTGTACTTGTGTTTTTACAATTGGATTATTGTTGTGTTTGCTTTTTGTAATGAATGAAAGTGTTTGCATTTAGTGATGTTGAATTTAGGTATTGAATATTGGGTATTTAGGTTACCAATATCTAATTACCCAATATCCAAATCCTATTTTTCAGGTATTTAGGTATTGGATAACGGTATATTTTGTATGTTTAGTTACTCAATATTCAATATCCAATATTTTATATTTCAGGTATTTTAAATATCCAATGGTTTCGGATATAATAGGAATGATTGTTTTTTTGGATATCAGTAGGATTCAAATAGTGAATATTAGTTTTGGGACACAAATATTTAAAAAATATAAGGTAACTGCTCATTATCGTTCTTAATTCTTAAGCAGATTTAGTTTACACATATTTTGTAAATTTAATAATAAATATATACATAAATATTTTAAAGGTGAGACTTATTGAAAATCATATATAATATACTTATGTAGTTATGTGTACATTCATTATTGACTTGGTGTATACATTTTTTATAAATTAAGTTTAAATAAAGTATTATTATTAATTTCTTACTTAAAATAGTATTTATTTATTGTACTGATTTGTTTTTTTACAAATAAATAGCTCTAATATATTAGAGGGAGAGTGGAGATTTAAACCATGAACGTTAAAATATCTACACCTGTTACTAAGAAATGTGTTACTTATTATTGCACTAATTATTGTAAAGATTCTAGATGTATGCTGAGTAACTGTTATTAAAATATCTTACACGCAGTGAACAAATATGCTTCCCAAGAACTAGACTAGCGGCTTGTTACTGTTTCTTTTTTGAACGGGTTGGGCATGGAAATGGATCCGTTTAGGGCATGACCAACATGTCCTCATATTTGAACCGTCTATTTTGATATGAATTATTTAAATTAAAATAAAAAAATATTTTATTAAAATTTTTTTAAAAAAAGAGCGTTAAATTAGAGCCGTCCATTTGAACAATCCTGATTCAACTGGATCGGTCATGTCACCATTAGACATAATCAAATTTAAATTTGTTGGGCATAGTCAGCTAGTGAGCTTTTAAAATAAACAGACCATAAATTAGGTAATTTTTCGGTTAATTCATTTATGGCCCATATTATTTTTTTATAAAAATAATATTTTAAACTAAATAATAATAAATAAAATTTTTAACACAAACAGTTTTTATTCATGTTTAATAAAATAATTTTAAAATATAAATGAACTTAATTTTTGCAGGTTAAAAGGGCTGGATTCATTTAGTCCAGCTTTTTCTATTTTTTTTTTTTAATTTTGCTAGTTGAACTGCATTGGCCTACTTGGGCCCACGAAGTAAATAGGCTTACTTGTTTAGGCCAATATATAAACAGATTCCAATGTTTTAGTTGTTTAGAATCCAATCCTGTTTAGTATACAAGTCAAATGGATCAATCTAAAGAATCAAGCCCTTTTAATATTACAGACTTTGTCCTATATGTACTTATGTAGCGTAGCTCTTTGTATTAAAATTTACATATCATAAAGCAACTTGGAAGTTTATATGATCATTTAAGAGTAAATTTTGGTCCCCAAAGGATGAAAGCTTTCTCACTTGCAAGTGCGCTTCTTATTCCATCATGGGAGCAAGCATGTCTGCCTTTATTTGGCTAAAATTAAGTTAGAGATAGCGAGAGTTAGGGGGGCCAATATATGAGCTAAAGTCTAAAAGGAAGACATAATTGTGGGATGAGGATGCTCTCTCTAAGAGGAAATATAATTATGAGAGAGATAAATATAATATGTAAAACTTAAGAAGTAAATAAATGAATAGATAAGATACAACATGAGACATGGGACACAAGAAATTTAAAAAAATATTAGGACACGATACAATATGTATATATATGTATGTATGTATGTATTTGAGATATATCTTATGAAATGAGTGATTTATTATGAAAGGTGAAATGAGTAATTAATGACAGTTAAATCAGAAATAAATGACTCATATTACTCATTAAAAGTCACGTGAGTGACATATGCATTTTTAATGAATGGTCACATGAGTGGTACATGATTTTTAATGAGTAATTTGAGCCATTCATTTATGATCCAATAGTCATTAATTGCTTCTCTCATCTTTCATAATAAACCATTAATTTCATAAGATACATCCTGTATATATACATGTACGGGTGTGGCTATCCTACAGCCACACCCAAAATTTTTGTTTTTTTTATTTTTGTATATTTTTTCTTAATTTTTTTACTTTTTAAAATTAAGTAATTATTTTTTATATTATATATATTTTTAAAATTTTTTAACATTTTCTTAAATTTTTTTTGTATTCTTGATAGTATTCATCCATAACTTTTCTTTTACTATTCATTTGTAAGTTAAAAAAATTTTAAAAAAATAAAAAAGCATTTTAAAAAATTTTGAAAAAAATGCATAATATAAAAAAAATTAATTTTAAAAAGTAAAAAAATTGAAAAAAGAAAATCAATAAAAATATTAAAACTCCTGGGTGGACGGTAGGGGAGTAACTCCATACATAATACATATACATACACACACACACACATATATATATATATATGAATATGAACTCTATTTGTATGAAATATTAATATTTTCTTTAAAAATAAATATAATTATAAGGGATATTACCAAGTCATTCTAATCTATCCCTTCAGAACAAAAAAAATCAAAAGATATTATTAAGTAATTAGAATATATCCCTTCATAACAACAAAAATTATGTGTGAATATGATTTTTATAAAAAATAAAAAGAAAATGACAAGTCATGTCCAACTCAATTTATGCCATGTCAATGTGTGTCCAAGTCACATATCTAAATCAAAATTTTTTTTTATTTAAATACGTTAGTATGCATATTAAACAAGTATTGTAGTTGTGTCCGACACTACAGTGTATCAGACACGGAGACATGACAACAAAATGGTATGTCCGTGCTTCCTAGCATGTGTGTTTTTACGATATTATGTTCCATTAGCATGATCCATCCTTGTTTTCAAAGGACCGTAGAAAATTGAGCCTTGTTTCTTCATAATGGAACGGTAAGAACTAAGAAGCCACAAAGTAGTTCTGCCCATAATGGGCAAGGATTGTCAGCACTGATACACAGTTGAGAATCGTGCAATGTTCATGCTAAAGATACCTAACTATTTCCTTTCCATTTACTCTTCTTTCAAATTGATGATAAAATTTGAAACAAATTTTAGTTTATATGATTTGTGAATAATATGATTTGTAAGATCTGTGTTTCTTTTACAAGTTCGACTCGTTAATTCATATGATT
The DNA here is from genome assembly GCA_034509205.1 of Ceratonia siliqua. Classification (NCBI taxonomy): domain Eukaryota; kingdom Viridiplantae; phylum Streptophyta; class Magnoliopsida; order Fabales; family Fabaceae; genus Ceratonia; species Ceratonia siliqua. The sequence continues at coordinate 2,778,148 of JASKGM010000009.1, forward strand.
TTTCTTTTATTTAAGAACACAATGAGATCAAAATTTGAAGAAGGATCATGGTGAGATTCAAACTCCTAACAACAAGCATTCTGATACTTAAAACTAAAAAATGTATCACTAGACCGATAAATCTTTGAAAAATTCAAATGGGTTTTACTAGTACTAGTAAGTGGTAACAATATCCTTACACTCATAAACAACAAAAGGAATTTGAATGACCATTTTAATATTACTTGTTATAAAAAATTATAACCAAATAAAATATGAATACTTTTTATAATATTAAATTAGTTAAAAATTATAAATTTTGCTTTAGTATAAAACCTATGTGATGTTTTTGATATGTTAAAAGTTAAAAAAGTAGATAATATTTTTATTATTTGATTAAGACATAATAAATATGTTAGTACAATAATCTTCAACAAAAACTAACTTGGTGTAGTAGTTGAGCTTTGGAGCTATATTCATTTTGTTATTAATTTGATTTTGACTGTGATTGAATTCCAATCTTCAGTCCTTGAAACGACTTCTGACCTACAAATTCATTGATAAGAGCTATATTCATTGGTGTGGATCTTTAAATAAATTAGACCAAATTGATCAATTTAGACTATTCTTAATTGATTTTCGACACAATAATTATAGGATTTGAATTGGACTAAACTAGGAGTTGATTCTCAATTGAACTGGTCAGAAAGGTTAACCCAATCCGTTAATAGAATGACTAATATCCCTAATTTTCCTTTTATGTGATTCGATCATCCCATGATATGTTTCATTTCAAGCTTGGTAATCTATTATGAAATTAGTTTTGTTTATAGGATATTTTGTATGATACTAACATAAATATTGAAAAGATAAAACCACTCTGTTGCTGCTAGTGATCTTCAAGTCAAATTTAAGAAGAAGAAAAAACCACTTTTCTAGTATCTTGTTATATTTGGGACAAATAAAAGAATTTAAATATTTTTTAAAGGTCAAAGGTAAATTTATATTCCCTCAGCTGAAGAAGAGTGAATAAAATGTATGACAAAACCATATACTAAAAATAAAAAGAAAAGAGAAAGTCATATACATAGCTAAATAAACAAGACAAATATATGCAAATTTACTCCCACTTGAATATATTTATTAAATTTAGTGCCACTTGGGCTCCATGCCTGCACAAAAACAAGCTAAAGAAAGAGAGCGACAGAGTGGAGTGGAATATGCTTCATATCGTGAATATGCCCAAATTCCCCTATCTGTGTATATAGCTTAACTAACCACTGAATTTTTGAGAGGGTCCCACTGCCGGTCCTAGAGTAAACCATCAAAGGAAAGCTACAAAATCTGTATGATGATCTGTGAGCCTTGCTTCCCTTTCCATATTATTTTTTGTTTGGTGGAAATATGCGTATTAAATTGAGAAAGGACCATGAATTTTTGGTGGTAAAGGACAATATGGATTGGTAGGCCAAGCATTGAGCTTCAACAACCACAGACTCGACTACTAGTCAATAATCCACCTTCCCTGCCCACAAATGTAACAGATGCCACTAAAAATGATTTTAGCTCTTTTCTTTTAGTCACTCATTTTGGAATGCTCTTCAGGCATGGAGGGATCAGAATGCATTGATCTCTTTATCCAAAATTCTATCCAGTTTATTAATATGCACCCCCTAGCAATTTTTCTGATGGCATAGGATAAAACATCAACCACTCATCTATATGTTTTCTTTTTTGTGTGATGTATTTGCACTTCGTTTCATTACATCCACCACTTTCCATGGCTCTAGGAAACAAACAGGACGTAAAATTTAGATATTGCCTTGTGGACAGTTTTTTTCAATTGAAGATGAACAAAAAATGTGCATCCAAACATAAACAAAAGAAAATTTCATATACAACCACCTCAGCAGCTTATGCACAGTACATGTATGAAGTTTGCATAAATAGCATTACTCAAAATGTGCAACTAGACATGGACAAGAGCTAGATGGAGGATAATGAACTTCAGAACATCATTGAATATTTTAATGTGGCGATTCAAAACTCAATAGCAAGAGTTATTACAGGTTCATAAAAATTTATTAATCTAAACTCCTTTGATTTATGTTGCTTCACTGAGAATCACAAGCAACGGTAATCTGATCTTTCCTTATTCAAGCAAAGCAGACCTCACTAGAACAAATCTTCTGCAGATTCCCCTCTCCTTAAGTACCAACCCTTATCCGAAAAGAAATCAAAAGCTCTAAACCGGCAGAAAATATTACATCTAGGAAACTTCTTTGGCTGCTGCAATAACAGCTTCCTTGGTGATACCAAACTCTTTGTATATTCTTCCTGCTGGAGCACTTGCTCCAAATCGATCAATCCCTATTGCTTTTCCCTTGCTTCCAATAATTTTTTCCCACCCAAATGTTGATCCTGCCTCGATGCTAACTCTAGCTGATACAGCAGCAGGTAGAACACTCTCCTTGTAGGCATCTGATTGCTCATCAAAAAGTTCCCAGGATACAAAGGAAACAACTCTAACAGCCTTCCCTTCCTTTCTTAAGTCCTCAGCAGCTTTGGCAGCAATTTCCAATTCAGAACCGGTTCCAATCAAAATGATATCAGGCTTGTTACCTGTTGAGTTGTCTGAAATAACGTAACCACCCTTTTCAACTCCTTCAATAGAAGTTCCAGCAAGCTGGGGCAACTTTTGCCGAGAAAGGGCAAGGATTGAGGGTCTCTTCCTGTTAAGCACGGCAACTTTGTATGATCCAGCAGTTTCATTACCATCAGCTGGTCGAAGCATCAAAATATTTGGCATAGCCCGGAAGCTCGCCAAGTGCTCTATCGGCTGGTGGGTTGGTCCATCCTCACCAAGTCCAATTGAATCATGGGTCATAACATAAATAACTCCAGCCTCAGAAAGGGCAGAAATCCTTATGGCAGCTCTCATGTAATCAGTGAAAACAAAGAATGTTGCACAATAAGGAATCAATCCAGGGCTGTGAAGAGCAATGCCATTGCAGATGGCTCCCATACCATGTTCCCTAACACCAAATCTAACATTGCGTTCTTCTGGAGTATCCTTTTGGAAGTCCCCAAACATTTTCAGCAAGGTCATGTTGGAAGAGGCAAGATCTGCACTTCCACCAAGCAGACCAGGAAGAACCTTTGCCAAGGCATTAAGGTTTTGCTGAGACAAATTTCTGGTGGCATCAGCTGGGCTCTCTGGAGTGTATGTCTGAAAGTTGAAATCAAATTGGAAGGGTCATCAATATTCCAGACATGATTAATTCCTTGGAAGTCAGGTTTTGTAAATTTGAATAAATTTTGAGGCCGCACAGCCATGAAGTAAAATTATGGTGATAAATATTTAAAAAACATTCTATCTGATACAATTTATGACACTCAGATTATGGGCTATGCATCATCCAAACCTTAAGGTAAAGATCATGAGCAACCTAAAAGTTTGGAGCTTTACTCACCGGAAGTGCTTTCACCCAGCCAGCAGGTAGTTCACCATTGATAATGGACTTCAGATCGGCAGCTTCTTCCTTGTATTTCTTCTCATATTCAGCAAACTTAGCATTCCACTGAGCTTCAAGTGCAGCACCTTGAGGGACGTGGCGACTCCAGTGCCTAGTGACAGAGAAGAAAGTTCATTGAGAATCATGCAAGTCTCAATAGACTGATAGGAAACAAAGAAATCTTTAACCCATTATCCATACTTCTTGACATCCTCAGGAACATGGAAAGGCTCATATGGCCATCCAAGGTTCTTCCTTGTGGCATCAACTTCTTTGGAACCAAGTGCACTTCCATGTACACTGTAGGAGTTAGCCTTGTTTGGAGAACCATAGCCAATGGTAGTGGTCACCTGTGAAATATACAAGTTCAACAAAAGATTAACCAACATCAGGGTTGAATAAAACTGATATAAATATAGTTTACTTCTACCAGTTTCAGCTTCTCCAATGAGTCTCTTTTAGTAAAAGCAACCAAGTTGGTAGGATTAGCTTACAAGAATCACATTGTTTTCCAATAGTAAGATCAAAAAAGGCCAATTGGAAGTGCATGATAAAATCTGCTGGATATGCTAGAAATCTATGTATATATTTGCCATGTAAAACTAACCTTGATCAACGTGGGTTTGTCCTTGACAGATTTTGCTTCCTTAATGGCAGCACGAATATCATCATAGCCAGTGTTTCCATTCTTCACCCAGATAACATGCCATCCAAGTCCCTCAAAACGTTTGTCAACACTTTCAGTAAATGCGATCTCTGTGTCACCATCAATGGAAATGTGATTGTCATCATAGAAAGCTATTAGCTTCCCTAGTCCCCAGTGGCCAGCAAGTGAGCATACTTCATTTGAAATTCCCTCCATTTGACAACCATCACCCAGTACAGCATACCTGAAGATGACAATGACAAATGCAATTAGTGAAATGCCACGAAGTCAAGGCATTGCAAGTTTATGATCATAATTTGGACAAGGGAGAGGAGAAGGAATAAGATGTAGTTATTTTACGTGTAATGGTCAACAATCTCACTGTCAGGCTTGTTAAATCGTGCAGCCAAGTGCCTCTCTGCAAGGGCCAAACCAACAGCATTGGCAATGCCCTGACCAAGTGGACCTGAACATAATATGAGAATAAATGTACGAATATAACATATAAAAATAAGTTAGCTGGGAAAATGTTTACTCATATATTTTGTAAAAAATCAAGTTATATCTGACCTGTTGTCACTTCAACTCCGAGTGTCTCAAAGTTCTCAGGGTGTCCAGGGGTTTTGCTCCCCCATTGACGGAATTCCCTCAAATCCTCCTCCTATTATTGAACCCAACATAATAAATTCAGTTCAAGCTTCAAGGGTTAATATGTTCACAATTGTTTTCAGATAAAAGGTGACATGAATCTTTAGAAGGGCTATATCATCTGACAAAAAAGAAAAAAGATAAAATGAAAGGTCTACAATTAAAAAAAAAAATAGAAAACTGTTTCAAAAATCAGTGAATAAATTTTAAAAATATGCAGTGTTAAAAAAGGGGAAATAAACATAGAAAACACTCAATTTCAAGCCACAGCTAGAAGAGTATAAAGGAGTACAAAGTAAAAGAAATTGAGCAAGTAAACATGGTCGTCTTTAGACTCTTTTAGATCTGCTTTTGACAAACAAGAAGAACAAGACCAGGTAAGACTAAACAGGTCAACCACCATATTTTCAGCATTCTGCCTACAAGTTCGGCGTCTATCTTCCTAGAAATAGTTTCTCATCAGATCAAGTCCCATGAAAATCCACACCATACTCACCTTAACGCTATCATACCCAGCAAGGTGAAGCAGAGCATACTGGAGCATACACCCATGGCCAGCAGACAACACGAAGCGATCACGGTTGAACCAATTGGGGTTCTTGGGGTTGTATCTCATCACCTCGTCATAGAGAATATGACCCATGGGAGCACAACCCATGGGCAGACCCGGGTGACCCGAGTTAGCCTTCTCGACTGCATCGATGGCCAGGAATCTGATCGTGTTGATCGATTTCTCAACCAAAGAAACCTCAGTCGTCTTATCAAGGGTCTCGACGGCCGCAGCCCGGACGGTGGTGGTGCTGCCGCTGCGACGACGCGAACCAGCGAGGCGGGTTTGCTTGACGGAAGAAGAAAGAGAAGAATTTGACCTGAGCCCAGAGAAGGTGGGCAAGGAGACCCGGTCGGAAGATGGGTTGGAGCCATGGAGGGAGATGGCTCGGGTCAAGAGAGCTTGGGAAAGAGTGAGAGAGGAAGAGGAAGCCATGGTTTGTTGAGGAGAAGAAGGGAAGGGGATAATGGGACCATCATTTTTCAGTGAGCCCTTGGTTTTGTAGAGAGAGTAAGCAAAGGAGGTCGTTGAGCTTGTCGTCTACAGGGACAGGGGGAGCTTCAACGGAGTCAGAGAAAATAATTTTTAAATTTTTTTATTAAAATAAATTTGGGTGGTTGTTGGCGAAGATTGGAAGATGAGGATTTCATTTTTTTTTGTTGGCCAATAATAAGATGAGGATTGAAAATGAGAGGGAAATAGATAGGTTTGTATTGATTTCTCCGTTGATATGACGAGTAACGCTAGGTGCATAGATTTTTTTTATTTTAATAATTATTAAAAATATTATTTTCAAAAACTTTATTTTAAATTTCATAAATTTTATGTCATATTACATAAAATTAAATTTTAACTTAATAAGAAAAATGTAATGATGCTAAATAAGATAGAGTGAATTTATAAGATTTATGAAAAATAAAATTTGTCATAATAATATTTCTTTTATTAATTATGTTTTTAAAATAATATATTTTATTAAAGAAAAGATAATGTATCTCTCACTTTAATTTTGTTTAGTATTATTCTGAAATGTTTTAAAACACTAAAGAGAAAAATTAATCTGATAAAGTATTATTTTATAATTAATATTATTAGAAGTATTTAATTGAAATTATTTTTAATTTTTTAATTTTAACTAATTTTGCTACATAAGATATATACTTACTATTATGTGGTGAAAACAAAAAGACTAAAAATTTATTTCTTCATTATCGACATAAGTTCAGCACCATGTTGAAATGGCAAAAAATGTTTTAATTAGTGAAGTTGACCAAATAATATAAAATTGTTAGAACTGGTGGCTGCTGCATAAATAAAAGTTTTGAAATTTTAAATAATTACATGTTAATTATAATTTTTCACTATTTACATAAAACATATCTTTTAGAGAAGCAAAAAAGTCATATTCTATTATTATCATAGTATATATTTAAAAGTTTACAATGTCAAATTTGATTGAAATGGGAGAATTTTGGGAAAATTATTCTATACATGTAGACATCATAAAAATATTATTATAAAATAAATATTTTTTGGAAGCACAAAAAGTTAATTTATTAATAAAATGCCAAAATAATATAGATTTAGGTAAAACTTTAAAACAAAAGACAAACCCCATTTAGTTAATAATCAAATACTAATCCAGGGCATTGATTTGAGTCATTTAGCCTGATAATGCAATTGAATTGATTAAACTGTTAACTTGTTCAAACCGAATTGAACTGAAAGGAAAAATAACTAAATTAAAAATTGAATAGTTCGGTTAGGTTAAATAATGTCATAACTAAACCATACATAGTTCGATTAATAATTTTAAATTTTTAAAACTAAATCGAACTGAATCGTTTATACTTAATTAATTATATATATATATATATTTAATTATAAATATAAAAAAAATATAATTTATAATTTATAAAATATAAAATATAGTTATAAAATATAATTTATAATACATATATATATATAAATATATATTAATTATTACATTTAAATAAAATTCTAAAAACTGATTAACCGAACTAAACCAAACCATTAAATAACAGTGTGGTTCAGTTTAGTTTTCACACCAAATTTTCAAAAATCTGAACCAAACCAAACCAAACCATATAAATTTGATTGGTTTAGTGGTACTGAACCAAACTGCCAATACATGGCCCAAGGTGAAAGTATGATTTTCAGTGAAAAATTATATGGGAAACACTCCCTTATAGCCACATTTTTGTGGCTGTAGGGGAGTTTTAGGATTTTTTTTAAAGTTTTTTGTAATGATTTTTATTTTATAAAATTAATTAATTATATGTTTATATGATGTATTTTTATTAGAATTTTTTGAGATGTTTTTATATTTTTTAAAAAATTTTTAAGTTACAAATGAATATTAAAAAAAATTATAGATGAATAGTAAAAAGAATGTAAAAAAATTCAAGAAAAAATTCAAAAACATCTTAAAAAATTCTAAAAAAATACATAAGATAAAAAATAGTTAATTAATTTTAAAAAGTAAAAAAAATTTAAAAAAAACATAAAAGATAGAAAAAGTAAAAAAAAAAAAGGAAGTGGGGGTGTAGGATAGTATTTCTCAAATTATATATGGGGATGTATAGAGGAATGTTTTATTATGAAAAGTAAAAGTAGTAATTAATGATTATTACTGCATATTATTCTTTAAAAGTTACATATTATTTATGTGATCACTTATTAAAAATATATTTGTCATTTACATAATTTTTAATAAGTAATCTGAGTCATTTATTTTTGATCCAATAATCATTTATTACTCCTCTTACGTATCATAATAAACCATATTTTTTCATAAAAAAACACCATATATATATATATATATATATATATATATATATATATATATACACTTTTTAAATATGATCATTAGCTCTATTTTTCCCTACAAAATAGCGAGACTTTATTAAGTATTTTAAAGAGTAATGTTATTTGTACACTACTTTTCTTATACTATCTTTACACCTTTTTTCATATTTATTATTTTATTATTATCAATCATCTATTATCATTATTATTTTACATTAAATCAATGGTTAGTATTAAAGGTATAAGAGAGGTATAGATTTTTTGGTGTTTGAATAACATTGTTTATTTTAAAAATATATTATATTTTACAACGAGTTTTATGTCTTAAAGAATTTTAGAAAAGCATCTTGTAATGTTACCAAAAACATTTATATATATTATTTTAAAATATAATATTTCTAAATCTATTTAAAATATCTATAAAAGAAAAAAATTATTAAAAAATAATTGTCTCAATTTTTTATTTATTAATAAAATTACATATTACTAGGCTACTAGATTTTTTGTTTTTCGGTTGTTTCATTTTCTGATTGTATTACCTAATTATTGAGGACGTTTATGAATTTATTTAATAACTAATTGTTTGGGAGAATAAAAGAGAGCGAAAAAATAAAATGAGATAATAAAATTATTTAAAGTACTATTTAAATATTTTTATTAATAAAATAAAATAATTTAGGATATGTTATCAACTCGGATACCTCAACTCAATTTTTAAACTCTTTTAAATTAAGAGTTTGACTCATCATTATTAATTTAATTATTTTTTATTATAAATATATAAGTATACTTTTAAAAAAGTTTCTCCCCTACTCAGGAGAAACTTTTAATTTTTAAATTCTTTTATAATTTTTATTTTAAAAAATAAGTTAAAAAAATTTAAAAAAGATTTGAAAAAAATAAAAAAAAACTAAAATATTTTTTTTTGTTTTCTTATTTTATTTTTGAATTATTTTTAAATAAATGTGTTATGAAAATTGTTTTTACTTGTTTTTAATTTTTTTTTAATTTTTTTTAAATTCTTTTAACTTTTATCTTAAAATAAAAAATATAAAAAAATTAAAAAATTATTATTTATAATTTTAAAAAATAAAACCCTGCGCCTGAGCATCAAATGCTCAGGCGTAGGGTGGGAAAGGTAGTAGTTTACTACGTTGACTATCACAAATATAAAATATAAAAATTCAGCTATAATCTCACTTATGGCTTGAGATATCTATTATTTAATTAACACTTTATTGAATAAGAAACACAAGTTCATTTTAGAAGAAAACTAGATGACCTCACGCTGATGTATAATAAATTAGAAATTTAACCACATGCTTGATGGATCCGGATCCCAAAGTTTGAGTAAAATTTATCATATTTAAAAAAAGACATAAGATATAAACATAACTAAGATCAAATTTACCTTAATACAAATATTTTACTCATTTTTTTCTTATAAATTTATTTCTCTTTGATTTAATTTAAATTTAATTAACAGCATGATCGATTATTTTTTATTTATTATAACTGTTCGTAAATGCATAAACATCTATAATAATTTTAATAAAACAAAAAAATATAAAAAAATTTGTTATATCATAATCGTTCACTTATATATAAACGATTACGATTTAACAAGTACGATCTTGTATCCGGATTCCTCCAATTTACAGATAAATTATGTAAGGAAGTTCAGAGAACCTGGTCCACGCTTGTGCTATCTGTGCTTGTGAGTTGGTAAGGCAAGGAAGGGTTTGGTATAAGAGTTGGTCAAAACCGATTAGGTATTGCTTTGAATTTAAGATATACTCATAGTGTAGTGTCCTACACAAAACTGCAAAGTTAATTGTATGAAATGTTAGAATCTACTCATACTCATAAATTTATCTATTTATGCACCGAAATTAAATAGTATATACACATAAATTAAATGCGAAAAAATTAAGTTCAAAAAATAAAACTAACCCTCAATCATTGATGAAGATTTTGGATTATAATAACAATTTTATGAATGGTAAATTTGTACTTTTAAATCTTCATAAGATATGTTAATAGAGGTTATTTAATAGTTACAACTTATTTTGATAATTATCAAATTATTCTTTTAGATATGAATGATTCACCAAAACACCCTGCACATTACAAGAATAATTAATATGAAATATTTGGACCAAAAATGTAAAACAAAGAGAAAAAATAACATAAAATCTAGTTTATGCCATTCAAAATTGATTTCTTCTTTCATAGCTAATATATAAGAGAAATTCTTTAAAAAAATGTTTGCATGGCCTGAGGACTTGGGAGTGAAAAAAAGACATATGATTGAATTATTTATAAATAATTTAATGATGAAATTTATTGCGTTATTTTTTATATTTTAATTTGATAGAAGTATATATAATACAGAAAATGAGGACTTGTTTGATTCTATTTTTGTTTTTTTATTTGTAAAACAATTTTTAAATGCATTTTAAAAAAATATGTTTAAATAATATATATTTTTAAAAGGTTTTATTTAACTTGGTTTAAAAATATATTTAAAATTTTCTTTTTTTGAGAAAACAGAGAATTAAAAAATAAAGAATAGCTTAAAATTATTCTCTCGTACCATTTTAGCACTATATGGAGAGATAGGGGAGAGGGGAGAAGTGAGGTTCGCGCCTTGCGATAAGGCATTAAATTATGCTTCATAATATGAAGGTATTGTTTATTTTTTATTTTTATTAAAAAATATTATTTTATTATAATCATAATAGAATAATTATTTTTTTAAATATGATTTAATATATTATTAAGAGAAATATAATTTACACAGCATAATATCTATATATTTTTATATTTTTAATTTTAGTCATTGATTCATGATAATAAATAATAAATTATAATAAAATAATATATATAAAATAAATTATAAAGATAATATTAAAAAAATAATATATAAATAGCATTTATTTAAGAATTTAGTACTCAACATGCATCAATAAATAATTTTGTCAAGACTTAAAAAAATAATATATGCCTTTTGAACCACCAGAATTTTCGTTTTTATTTTATTTTAACTTGTAATTTTGATATTAAAAAAATTCGAGAAACATGCTTGACATTATCTTAATCAATTTGAAAGTATTGGGTTTGAATCAACTCTTGACTACTCTACAAGTTAATATATTTTCTTTCCCAATTTTGCTTCGAGTTAAGGATGACATAAGCAAGTCATATATCTTTGCCTTCACAGAGAAGATACACCAAAGTGACAATACCATAATCCCACTAAGTCAAATGGAATAAAAAATTAATTACTTTAGGATTCATATTAAACACCACTATTTAAAAATAGATGCCTCTGGTGTCTGCTGGAGAGATATCTGCTAGATTGTGGACCCATTTTATACTGATCAGAATAATTATACTTATTAATTTCTCATAAAAAGTAATTATTCTGTTAAAAGTTAATTTATATAATGTTGACTCTTAAATTTAACTTTTATTAGAATAGCCACTTTAATATTTAGAAGTTTCAATAAAACATATTTATAATAAAAGAATCACTCTTTAAAATATAATTATATTTTTAAGTGTGATTATTTTATTATAAAAGTATAGTTATTAGAATGAAAAATTAAAATAAAAAAATAAAAAAAGGATCCACATTCTAGTAAACGCCCGGTGAAAAAAGTGTCTATTAAGAACCACTTTAGAATTGTGAAGAAACCTATGCATACCACATAGGATTTGATTGCATCACACAACCAAGAAGGAAGAAATTGACTCCAATGATTCATAACACCAATCAACAAAACCAAGAGAGCAATTGACTACAATAATTCATAACAACGACTATTCTATTCAGAAAAAAGTATTACAACCGTTTAGATATTCCTCTTACTACTTATCCTACAAGAATTAGGAATTAAGTCCTAATCCTTTGAGGATTTCAGACTCTCTACTACTACTAAACCCATAAAGGAAATTCGGATTTTAAAATGCAACCTAGTAGCTCCTAAAAGTACAACTCAAGACCAGGGTAAAGAAAAATTACTAAAATACAAAATTATTAAAAATTACAAGAACCAAAGTGATAAGATGATTTGATTTTGAAGCTCAAGCTTTGTTGAGGCTAATGTCCTGCATCACTTACTTTTCTTTGCATCCTGCCCTTGAATTTTCTGTTCTCAACTTCCAGCACTGGTTTTTCACGTGCCCTTTCTTGCCGCAATGAAAACACTTTATGCCTTTTTGAGATTTCAATCTCTCGCTTGACTTGTCACTATTGTCAGAATTATAGGTGTTTTTACTTTTGCTTGTTCGTTGCCACTCAGAAACAAGTGCTTCTGACTGAGTAAAGACACCACATCGTTTCCTTCTAAATTCCTCATTCAGCATACCATCTTGCACCATTGACAAAGTCAGCTTTCCATTGGGAGCAGAAATACTCAAACATACAACCAGATTTTCCCAACTATCAGGCAAGGAATTATGTAACATCAAAGCCTGCAACTCATCATCTAGCACAATACTCATAGATGCTAGCTGATTCACCACATCCTTGAAGCTACTCAAATACTTAATCACTGAACAACCATCCTCATACTTCATACTTACAAGCTTTTTAACCAAAATTGCTTTTTTTGTCCAGTCTTGCGCTCGTATAGATTGGCCAATTTCACCCACAAGCTATGGGCATTAGTTTCTGTGGCAACATGAGGATAAACACTGTCATCTATCCATTGCCTGATGAACCCAACAGTCCTTCTGTTCATTATATACCAATCCTCGTCAGATTTATCCGTAGGTTTGGCACTATCCCCCTCAATGGGATCATGTAGGTCATTACAATATAACAAATCTTCCATTCGAATCTTCCAAATCGAATAATTTGAAGAAGTAAGTATAACCATATTGCCACCTGCAATCCTCCATTGAATCATATACAAATCAACAACAGATATTATATAGAAATCAACAACTGGCAATCAAAGCTACATAAATAATTTTCATAAATAAATACAACAAACCACACAGATAGATAAAAACCACATGATCATAAAAAATCAGAAAATATCAAGGGTCAATAAAATCATGCACTAAGAAAATTAATAGGGTATATAACCTACTCTTCCTAGCCACTATCAAACTAAGAACGATTTCATAAACTAAATTACAAACCCACAAAATGTGTACTTATCCTAGCCAACAAACCAGTCAAAATGAAGCTTATGGTGCAAAGAATAACGTAATGAAGTTTGATTAAGAATGGAGAAGAACACAACATCAGATTTTCTAATAAAAGTAACAACCTCTTCCTCTAATGCATAGTGGCTGAAGTACACTCTTTCTTTTTCTTGGTTTTGCTCTCACTGAGGCACACAAAAGGGAATCTTTTTTAACATTTCCTTCTATTATTTGATGGCCTTGTGCTCCATTAGTTCACTTTTTGTTTTTCTTTTGCCTTCTTTTACTTTATTTATTATTTCAGCATGGGCTGCGCTAGAGGAAGGGTGCTCGTAACATCTTTTCATCTAACTGGACAATAATCAACTATTCAAGTTCAACTATCACTACAATGACAAATAGGAGACTTTAGGAATTCAGAAAGGGCTACATGAGTGTGTGTCTTGCAGAAGACCAATGGCAATGATAAAAGGAATAAAAAATATAAGAGTACACAATAAGTGATGCAAGGTTAAAATATAATCGGGTCAAGTGATAACAGGCTAGAGGGTGAAAGCCAGGCATGCCAGAATCTGTGTTAAGCCAAGCTTATATGATATATGTCATAATGGGACGATGGTGTACAACTAAGAAGCATGGATGCTTACATGGGTACTACAACAATGAGTCCAAGTACTTTTTGAAGTGTTGCACTGGCATTGTGTCCAACACCTCCACGTACAATGCTCCCCCTTTTTAAGTGTACATGATAGGTGTAAAATGATGGTCATGGTGTGATCTATTTATGAACAAGCACTATATGACATAGGAAATAGTCAAAACCAGAAAAGCTTTTCGACAATAGCTCAAAGAATTGTTTGCAAATCAATCGAGGCACAAAGTCATACACCAACTACATATGTTGTAAATGCCATAATCTTTGAAATTGGAAATAAAAGAAATTATATATCATAAAATGAACACATACCATCAGCGGTAGAAACAATAAACAAAAGTATGATAATTGCAACTGGTTATGAATTTAAGGACAATGCTAAATAGCCTGCCATCAACTTCTTATATCTCCAAGAAAACTGACTAAAAATGTGATAGGAAAAAATCTAGTAAAGCTCACTTTCTTCTTTTCTGACACTTGGGAAAAGTAATTCCATACTGGACTATTAGCAAACTCGAGAACATAATTGTGTTGTTGAATTAGAAATGGCTTTAGTTCATGCTAGTCTATTGTTCAGTTAAAGACTACGAATCCTGAAATGCTACAGCAGTTTCCTTTTTCTTTGGAAATTCAATGAAATGACAATCATCATTGAAAGTCCTTGTAAAGGATTAGTAGTTAAGTTCCAAAGTAAAACCAGATAGATAGATATCTACATTGAATGGGATGTATTATACGTGAATCAATAATAAAATTTGTTATCATATCATTATCAAGTTCAACGTATTTGTAGACTGATGGGCCCCCAATCAAAGAAGTACATGTTAGAAAGAAAATAAGGGGTAAAAAAGAGTCAAGAGGGCACGTGGCACTTAACCCACGGTTGTAGGAATTCTGTTATGCAGGGAATGAGCTGCTCAGTCTTTTCAGTACAAATAGGAGGGATGGCTGGAGAGGGGGGGATTATGGAGAATTTGGATTACTGAGAAAGGGGGAGTCCTAGTGCCCATATAACTAGGGAAGGTTCACTGGTTTTGAGTGTGTTTCCTGTGATTTCAATTATGTTATTAGCTATTCAGTGTGCTTAAATATTTTCTGTAACTATAGCCATCCATAGCCTTTAGCTGCTAGTTATCGTTACTGTTTTATTACTCTGGTGTATTTCTTTCTGCTGTTTGATTGCTATATAACAATATCGGAGGACCTCTTGGTCTAGTATTTCAATTTATCAGCCTTGGGTTCTCATAATTGGTATCAGAGCGTGGTAGAAGGCAGGGAATGGTTAGTATGAGAATGGAGGGGAGAATAGAGAGTATGGAAGAGAGGATGGAGCAGAGAATGGGGGAAATGAGCAATGAACATGTAACAATATCGGAGGACCTCTGGGTCTAGTATTTTAGTTTATCAGCCTTGGGTTCTCATCATAGGCTTTTCAGAATCATCAAATAATTATTTTTTAAAGGTGTAAAAGAAGCAGTTACACAACTTTAATTCAATTGGATAGAGCCAGTGAAGTGTCAATTCTAAATCATGCAAAATAATTTGTTTGCCAGTTAGAACCAATTTACGACCCTGTAGTTTTTTCCCCTCAAAATAGGCTGTGGCATATTTAGATGATACCCAATGTCAATTACACTGTTAACATGAAATTTTAATTAAGCCCTGTGGCCGAAACCAGAGTATTCAAACTTGCTATTCAAGTTTGTTTCTCCTTCTTTCCATTTTTTTTACCTTTGATGAAAATAGAAGATTTCACTTTGAAAAGGGAAGTTAGTCAAATCACAAATGTGCAAATAAGCCACACGCGGACACACCCCAAGTCAGAGAGCAGTAAAGGAACAAATGGCTGTGAGTCTCGGATGCATTATAGCACATATAATGGGGAGAGAGCCTTGCAAGATCTTCTCACCTGGAACAGATAATTAGTATCAGTCTTATTATATTCCACGCCCCAAACAAATCTTTCAAATTCCTTCTTCCATTCCCGTTCTTATTCTTCTTTTTTTATGTGTCTGTTTCTGTTCATTTAAGCTAACAGCGGAACTGAACCTAAAATTGGTCATGCCTAACAGTGTTCCTGGCTTCCCTGAATGCTAGTTGGATGCAAGAAAGGAAGATAATTGAAAATAGGACATTTAGCGATCCAATTTCTTTCACTTTTTTTAATAGGTGTTACTCCACTATTTTTCTTCAAGTAAGAGAACCCATTCTCTTAAGGCATAGTTTCAAAGAGATAGCAGTGATTACACCAAAGACAATGCGAGGTGCATCCATGTGAACCCAAAAGGCTAAAATCCGAGAAACTCAATTACGAATTCAACGAACTTGATCACTTGAATGCACAGAACATTACAATCATGAATTTCAGAAACGGTCAAAAAAACTGAACACATAGACAGAGTAGATGGGTAACATCAAATTCAAAGCAACCAACTACGTAACCTTGAATCAGAAATAGAGGAAACAAAAACAGGATAAAATGGTGAAAAATATAATATACCTCCAAGGTCGATGGCGGAGGCGGAAGCAATGGTATCGAGCGTTGTAGAACCAGCTGATAAGAGCTTCCCTCTCTTTGATTCTGATATTGATAGCCTTCCCACTTCCATCTCTGTGCAACAGTGCTAGTTTCACGGAGTCTGAGTCAGCCACTCCGCAGCGAAGTGGACTGAAATAATTCCAAGGTTATTTATTACTTACTGAAAATTCCAACTCTTCCCTCTATTCCATTATTTTCTTATGATTTTTTACTATAAAAAATATATTTTTTAAAAGTTAAAACATATTATAACTTAATATAATTTTTAATATAATTTAATTATTGTTTAAAATAATCTTAAAAATTTTTAAATTTATCTGTTATTAATTATAAAAAAATTTTAAAAATTATTCAATATAGTTTTTTACATCAATATTAATAATATAGAATAAATAAATAAATAATTTAAGCTTTATAAGTTTTTTTTATAAAATATATTTTAGACATATAAATTTAATTAAGGTTAAATTTACAATTAAATTAAGTTATAATATTTTTTAAAGACAATTTATGTATAATTTTATAAAAACGTAGGTTATATAATTAAGATATCTAAAAATATATTTTACTCTTTTTTTTAATCATATAGTCAATAACCATTTTAAATACAAGTGTCATTATAAGTCACATGTGAAATTATTTAAGATATCAAAAAATTGATTTCAAATATTATATCCAATAAAATTCTTTTTATTAAGATATATTTCAAAAATAGTATTACTTAATTGATAATTGTAGTATAATTAATGAAAATAAAAATGTATTTACTTCATCTTTTTGGTGAAATTTACTTAATTTAATTAATGAAAAATATTGTATTTATAAGTAAAAACTAAAACTTTTTACCATATTATTAACAAAATGGGCTTATAAAAAGAAGAGTTACGAGCATTATAAACATAATAGATAGTATAATTAGTATTTTCAAACATATTTTATTTAATTTTAATTTTTTGAGGAAATTGTGCAATTACACAATTATATATAGTGATATTTAAAAACAATCATTTTATTTCAAACTTTTTATTTTTGAGGTACCCATCTATTTTATTTAAACTTACTGATGTATTAGAGTAATGTTTTGACAAATGGAATAAACTTACTTGATTCACTTCAATGAGATAAGTCAGGTAGAATATTTCAACTCAAATGCATAAATAACCAGAGAAAAAAATAAAAAAAATGCATTAATGACAAAATTTAAAGCCTTTTGCGATAAAAAATTCTTATATAAACTTAATTTACAAAAAATTTATAAACACAACTACTCATAAATGAACACATATACAAGTCAAATGTGAATGAATCTTAATTTTAACATACTTATGTGTTTATTTATGACGTAACACACAAGTTAAATATGAACCCCAGTAAATCATAATTTTAATATGCATGTGTTTATTTATAATTAACTTAGTTTACAAAAAAATATTAAACTAAGTTTACCTAAACATTTTTCTCGGCAAATACAAAATCATCTAATGATGGATAATCACGCCACAACAAGAAGGCACCAATATCATGAGATGTGGCACCAATATCATGAGTACTGAAGAATTTCCCTTGTCATTCTCACACCATCAAATTCACAGTACTTTAGATGTAAAAAGTGTAAACTATAATTGAATGTGGGTGGCCATTGTATCCAGAGTGGCCCAAAGATCATAGATTTTCATACTGAACAGTTTCGTAAAGATTGAGGAATTGAATCCTGATCAACTCCTTTGCATCTAGAACCGAATGCGCAGGATTTTTCCGAATCAATTTGTAGATGTGGCCCAAAATTGACTCAATCTAACTAATTGAAATTGCGAGGAAGCCAGAAGTCCCTCAAATCACTTCATCAGATACAAGAGCCTGCAATATGCTCAAAGAATCAAGACAAGCTACCAAACTGTAACTCCAAGTAACCAAAAACTACGTCCTATTTTGCTTCTGGTTCTTCTGATCACAAATAAACACAGATAATACTACTTACACAATCTTCATTCACAAATTGTTGAGATGTCCCATTTGAGTTTAATGGAAAAAAATTTTAAGTGGGACTACTTAAATTAGATAGATGTGCCTTAATAGTTTGTGAATAGAGTTTGTGTAACTAGCATTATTTATAAACATAAACATACAAGGACTTGATCTCCCACGAGATTATAATAGACCTATAACGCCAATGCCTTTTGCCGAGAATTATTAACTTAAGAAATCAACTACCTTATGGCTGCGGAAACAAGAACCCCCAGGAGTTTAATCTAAATAAGGATTCTGAGACAGAAATTAGTAAAATAAAGAATAAACAGCCAAAAGTAAAATGTTCAAAACATATGAGCAACCTTGTAGTTAGCTTCTGGAAAAAGGATGATCCATAAAGTATTAGTAAATGCAGATAAATATCCCAAATAAGATAATCACAAAATTTATAACAGCATTCTGAAATCCAGGGCAAGGCAAAACATTCAAGGTGCTTAACACACGAAACTAAGCAAATCACAC
Organism: Ceratonia siliqua; assembly: GCA_034509205.1. Classification (NCBI taxonomy): domain Eukaryota; kingdom Viridiplantae; phylum Streptophyta; class Magnoliopsida; order Fabales; family Fabaceae; genus Ceratonia; species Ceratonia siliqua. The sequence goes on from JASKGM010000009.1 coordinate 2,797,159, forward strand.
TGTTAAGTATAGACTTGGATCTTATTTGACCAGAAAATTTGAAAGACAGATGGCTAAAGCAAAATTTCTCTCCTACATCACAAAGGGGAAAAAACTCAATACTCTTAATTTCATTGCTTTCTCCTTTGGGGCTTTAGCCCCCGCTGTTTCACCGAAAAAGAGAAGAAAAAAAAAATAGTGACAATCAATGTGCCACAAGGCAGCCATGGTAGCCCAAGACAAACCCAATAACATGCTAAATACATCTTTCTAGATTAGCTCAAAAAGACATATAAATAAACTCTTTTCTTGCCTTCCCACTTATCAGTTATTGTTGCTATTGCTGCCTCTCCAGAATGAAAGTAGAGGAAATTGTGTTAGCATCGACTCCAAGACCCAAGCAGGAAAAGATTTGTCTGACATGTCGTTTTCCTTTTCACCTACTTCAGTATCAAAATTCCGCCAGAACTTGATGATATGGAGACTTTCTTCCTCTGTCGATCTTTGAATGACAATCCTAGAAGCATATCCCTTCTCCCTCATTCGAAGGCATATATCAGAGGGATTGTTTGCTGTAAGGGTGACCATGTACAACCATCCCTTTTCTGACAACAGTTCATCCGCAACAGGTAATATCCTATCAATTACACTCCGACCATTCTCCCCACCAGCCCAAGAAGAGGTAATACCATCAGCACCCACTTCATCTTCAGGAGTAGGCACATAAGGAGGGTTCACAACTATAACGTCAACCAATCCAGCCATACGCTTCTCCAGTCCTGATGCAATATCTGTGGTTACCAACTCTGCATCAACCCCATGTGCATCCAGTGTCCCACGGGTCACCCTAATTGCATGTGGGTTGATATCAGTTGCAATATAGCTGACACCAAGACCTTCCTGCCCAAGCATAAGAGCTAGGGAGGTAATAACATATCCACTACCACAACCTATCTCCATACACAATGTAGGACGATGCTTCAACAGGTTAGAGCAATCAGCTAGAAGAGCATCAACCAGTGCAAAAGAATCATCACATGGTTCATAAACCTCCTCATGTGAACTCACAAGACGAATTTGGGCAGTTCTAGGGGACACCTTGTAAGAAGCCTACATTACAAAATAGCTGTCAGTAAGACTCAGTGGTTCAAAGTAATTCACCTGTAATAGGAGGAAGGACAGCAGCAAAAACATACTCTAGTTGCTTTACCATTTTGTTGTTGTCTAATTTGGTATTGATGTGGAAAGAACTTTTTATTGACTCCAGTTCTGGATCGCTCTGGTCCATGTTAAGAGGCAAAATTCACGCTATCAGATTTCTCATAACTCCTCAGTCCTGAGCCCAAGATTGCAGAATAATTTAAATGTTATTACACACTGGTTATAACTAGCAGCGGTAAAAAATTCATTTAAACTAAAATAATAATAATAAAGAAAAAGCAATACAGGAAAGAGGAACTGAATAAATAAATATAAATTGTCTTAAAACTAAAATGCTATATTAGATCAACAAACAAACAAATCAAGTGCCAATGATATGGTTTGGTTCTACTACAAACCTTTGAAACAAACAATCTCTTGGCCTTGTCAAAACAGTATACTGATATGACAAAATTAACTGCTTTCAAATGCAAGTGATCAAAATCCATGTTAGCAATATAAAAGCATAGAATTTTAAATATCATACAAGTACTATTTTTTTTTTAATTTGACCTTTTCCCTCTATAGTGTATGGAACCAAGCCATGAACCGTACCACTGGAGTTGAACCTATATAAGTATTCTCCTAATCCTAAATGCATGTGACAGTGCATTAAATTTCCATGGGACACCATATATGTGCATTTTGTCCTCTCGACTCATGATTATTGTATTCATTCCCATATCTGGCACAGATAATTAACATATGACAGGACAAGTCTTACTTCTTTATCAAAATAGAGGCTAACTCTCACATTCTAATTGTTTCTGGCTCAACACTGTTAAATACCCCAAGACAAGAACTACTTAAGCAATCATAGAAGCACAATACATTTTGTTAGACCATTGGCCTTGACACATGCTATATCGACCATGTTGAAGCTTTGTAGGGTAACAGATCAGAACACTTTTGAGGGCCTCATTCAAGCCGTAACGTAGGAAAACAGAACATCATAAAGAGGAAGAGACAGTGAGGAGAAAAACCAGTGGCAAAAGCAAGTGAAAATAAAAACAGCATGTTCATTCTACAAATCAATAACCTAGTGAGGATACTATTTGATCTCCATCACCCCTACCATTGGAGCTTGGATTCTCCACATTTTTAGTACGAATTATGATAATCCGTCTTCATTTAAGGAGAACCCTTACAAGCTGGACAGAAGGGTTCAAAAGAATTGTCCATTCTAAGAAACAAGGAAGAGGGAAATCATCCCTTTGCAACTTCCAACAGTGGGAGAAAGTGAACCCAATGCATTTATATAACACACTGGTTCTATTAATCTCATCCTTGCTATGTATCACAGATTTCACACAGTTCAGCATAGTGGAAGGTGTCTTTGACATTAAAGCTGTAGTTTTGGTGGGGGGGGGGGGGGGGGAATGAAGTGTTCCTCCGGATTCTTAACAAAAAAAAAAACCATAC
>JASKGM010000009.1:2809632-2836011 GCA_034509205.1 Ceratonia siliqua
GTATGGTTTTTTTTTTTGTTAAGAATCCGGAGGAACACTTCATTCCCCCCCCCCCCCCCCCACCAAAACTACAGCTTTAATGTCAAAGACACCTTCCACTATGCTGAACTGTGTGAAATCTGTGATACATAGCAAGGATGAGATTAATAGAACCAGTGTGTTATATAAATGCATTGGGTTCACTTTCTCCCACTGTTGGAAGTTGCAAAGGGATGATTTCCCTCTTCCTTGTTTCTTAGAATGGACAATTCTTTTGAACCCTTCTGTCCAGCTTGTAAGGGTTCTCCTTAAATGAAGACGGATTATCATAATTCGTACTAAAAATGTGGAGAATCCAAGCTCCAATGGTAGGGGTGATGGAGATCAAATAGTATCCTCACTAGGTTATTGATTTGTAGAATGAACATGCTGTTTTTATTTTCACTTGCTTTTGCCACTGGTTTTTCTCCTCACTGTCTCTTCCTCTTTATGATGTTCTGTTTTCCTACGTTACGGCTTGAATGAGGCCCTCAAAAGTGTTCTGATCTGTTACCCTACAAAGCTTCAACATGGTCGATATAGCATGTGTCAAGGCCAATGGTCTAACAAAATGTATTGTGCTTCTATGATTGCTTAAGTAGTTCTTGTCTTGGGGTATTTAACAGTGTTGAGCCAGAAACAATTAGAATGTGAGAGTTAGCCTCTATTTTGATAAAGAAGTAAGACTTGTCCTGTCATATGTTAATTATCTGTGCCAGATATGGGAATGAATACAATAATCATGAGTCGAGAGGACAAAATGCACATATATGGTGTCCCATGGAAATTTAATGCACTGTCACATGCATTTAGGATTAGGAGAATACTTATATAGGTTCAACTCCAGTGGTACGGTTCATGGCTTGGTTCCATACACTATAGAGGGAAAAGGTCAAATTAAAAAAAAAATAGTACTTGTATGATATTTAAAATTCTATGCTTTTATATTGCTAACATGGATTTTGATCACTTGCATTTGAAAGCAGTTAATTTTGTCATATCAGTATACTGTTTTGACAAGGCCAAGAGATTGTTTGTTTCAAAGGTTTGTAGTAGAACCAAACCATATCATTGGCACTTGATTTGTTTGTTTGTTGATCTAATATAGCATTTTAGTTTTAAGACAATTTATATTTATTTATTCAGTTCCTCTTTCCTGTATTGCTTTTTCTTTATTATTATTATTTTAGTTTAAATGAATTTTTTACCGCTGCTAGTTATAACCAGTGTGTAATAACATTTAAATTATTCTGCAATCTTGGGCTCAGGACTGAGGAGTTATGAGAAATCTGATAGCGTGAATTTTGCCTCTTAACATGGACCAGAGCGATCCAGAACTGGAGTCAATAAAAAGTTCTTTCCACATCAATACCAAATTAGACAACAACAAAATGGTAAAGCAACTAGAGTATGTTTTTGCTGCTGTCCTTCCTCCTATTACAGGTGAATTACTTTGAACCACTGAGTCTTACTGACAGCTATTTTGTAATGTAGGCTTCTTACAAGGTGTCCCCTAGAACTGCCCAAATTCGTCTTGTGAGTTCACATGAGGAGGTTTATGAACCATGTGATGATTCTTTTGCACTGGTTGATGCTCTTCTAGCTGATTGCTCTAACCTGTTGAAGCATCGTCCTACATTGTGTATGGAGATAGGTTGTGGTAGTGGATATGTTATTACCTCCCTAGCTCTTATGCTTGGGCAGGAAGGTCTTGGTGTCAGCTATATTGCAACTGATATCAACCCACATGCAATTAGGGTGACCCGTGGGACACTGGATGCACATGGGGTTGATGCAGAGTTGGTAACCACAGATATTGCATCAGGACTGGAGAAGCGTATGGCTGGATTGGTTGACGTTATAGTTGTGAACCCTCCTTATGTGCCTACTCCTGAAGATGAAGTGGGTGCTGATGGTATTACCTCTTCTTGGGCTGGTGGGGAGAATGGTCGGAGTGTAATTGATAGGATATTACCTGTTGCGGATGAACTGTTGTCAGAAAAGGGATGGTTGTACATGGTCACCCTTACAGCAAACAATCCCTCTGATATATGCCTTCGAATGAGGGAGAAGGGATATGCTTCTAGGATTGTCATTCAAAGATCGACAGAGGAAGAAAGTCTCCATATCATCAAGTTCTGGCGGAATTTTGATACTGAAGTAGGTGAAAAGGAAAACGACATGTCAGACAAATCTTTTCCTGCTTGGGTCTTGGAGTCGATGCTAACACAATTTCCTCTACTTTCATTCTGGAGAGGCAGCAATAGCAACAATAACTGATAAGTGGGAAGGCAAGAAAAGAGTTTATTTATATGTCTTTTTGAGCTAATCTAGAAAGATGTATTTAGCATGTTATTGGGTTTGTCTTGGGCTACCATGGCTGCCTTGTGGCACATTGATTGTCACTATTTTTTTTTTCTTCTCTTTTTCGGTGAAACAGCGGGGGCTAAAGCCCCAAAGGAGAAAGCAATGAAATTAAGAGTATTGAGTTTTTTCCCCTTTGTGATGTAGGAGAGAAATTTTGCTTTAGCCATCTGTCTTTCAAATTTTCTGGTCAAATAAGATCCAAGTCTATACTTAACAGTGTGATTTGCTTAGTTTCGTGTGTTAAGCACCTTGAATGTTTTGCCTTGCCCTGGATTTCAGAATGCTGTTATAAATTTTGTGATTATCTTATTTGGGATATTTATCTGCATTTACTAATACTTTATGGATCATCCTTTTTCCAGAAGCTAACTACAAGGTTGCTCATATGTTTTGAACATTTTACTTTTGGCTGTTTATTCTTTATTTTACTAATTTCTGTCTCAGAATCCTTATTTAGATTAAACTCCTGGGGGTTCTTGTTTCCGCAGCCATAAGGTAGTTGATTTCTTAAGTTAATAATTCTCGGCAAAAGGCATTGGCGTTATAGGTCTATTATAATCTCGTGGGAGATCAAGTCCTTGTATGTTTATGTTTATAAATAATGCTAGTTACACAAACTCTATTCACAAACTATTAAGGCACATCTATCTAATTTAAGTAGTCCCACTTAAAATTTTTTTCCATTAAACTCAAATGGGACATCTCAACAATTTGTGAATGAAGATTGTGTAAGTAGTATTATCTGTGTTTATTTGTGATCAGAAGAACCAGAAGCAAAATAGGACGTAGTTTTTGGTTACTTGGAGTTACAGTTTGGTAGCTTGTCTTGATTCTTTGAGCATATTGCAGGCTCTTGTATCTGATGAAGTGATTTGAGGGACTTCTGGCTTCCTCGCAATTTCAATTAGTTAGATTGAGTCAATTTTGGGCCACATCTACAAATTGATTCGGAAAAATCCTGCGCATTCGGTTCTAGATGCAAAGGAGTTGATCAGGATTCAATTCCTCAATCTTTACGAAACTGTTCAGTATGAAAATCTATGATCTTTGGGCCACTCTGGATACAATGGCCACCCACATTCAATTATAGTTTACACTTTTTACATCTAAAGTACTGTGAATTTGATGGTGTGAGAATGACAAGGGAAATTCTTCAGTACTCATGATATTGGTGCCACATCTCATGATATTGGTGCCTTCTTGTTGTGGCGTGATTATCCATCATTAGATGATTTTGTATTTGCCGAGAAAAATGTTTAGGTAAACTTAGTTTAATATTTTTTTGTAAACTAAGTTAATTATAAATAAACACATGCATATTAAAATTATGATTTACTGGGGTTCATATTTAACTTGTGTGTTACGTCATAAATAAACACATAAGTATGTTAAAATTAAGATTCATTCACATTTGACTTGTATATGTGTTCATTTATGAGTAGTTGTGTTTATAAATTTTTTGTAAATTAAGTTTATATAAGAATTTTTTATCGCAAAAGGCTTTAAATTTTGTCATTAATGCATTTTTTTTATTTTTTTCTCTGGTTATTTATGCATTTGAGTTGAAATATTCTACCTGACTTATCTCATTGAAGTGAATCAAGTAAGTTTATTCCATTTGTCAAAACATTACTCTAATACATCAGTAAGTTTAAATAAAATAGATGGGTACCTCAAAAATAAAAAGTTTGAAATAAAATGATTGTTTTTAAATATCACTATATATAATTGTGTAATTGCACAATTTCCTCAAAAAATTAAAATTAAATAAAATATGTTTGAAAATACTAATTATACTATCTATTATGTTTATAATGCTCGTAACTCTTCTTTTTATAAGCCCATTTTGTTAATAATATGGTAAAAAGTTTTAGTTTTTACTTATAAATACAATATTTTTCATTAATTAAATTAAGTAAATTTCACCAAAAAGATGAAGTAAATACATTTTTATTTTCATTAATTATACTACAATTATCAATTAAGTAATACTATTTTTGAAATATATCTTAATAAAAAGAATTTTATTGGATATAATATTTGAAATCAATTTTTTGATATCTTAAATAATTTCACATGTGACTTATAATGACACTTGTATTTAAAATGGTTATTGACTATATGATTAAAAAAAAGAGTAAAATATATTTTTAGATATCTTAATTATATAACCTACGTTTTTATAAAATTATACATAAATTGTCTTTAAAAAATATTATAACTTAATTTAATTGTAAATTTAACCTTAATTAAATTTATATGTCTAAAATATATTTTATAAAAAAAACTTATAAAGCTTAAATTATTTATTTATTTATTCTATATTATTAATATTGATGTAAAAAACTATATTGAATAATTTTTAAAATTTTTTTATAATTAATAACAGATAAATTTAAAAATTTTTAAGATTATTTTAAACAATAATTAAATTATATTAAAAATTATATTAAGTTATAATATGTTTTAACTTTTAAAAAATATATTTTTTATAGTAAAAAATCATAAGAAAATAATGGAATAGAGGGAAGAGTTGGAATTTTCAGTAAGTAATAAATAACCTTGGAATTATTTCAGTCCACTTCGCTGCGGAGTGGCTGACTCAGACTCCGTGAAACTAGCACTGTTGCACAGAGATGGAAGTGGGAAGGCTATCAATATCAGAATCAAAGAGAGGGAAGCTCTTATCAGCTGGTTCTACAACGCTCGATACCATTGCTTCCGCCTCCGCCATCGACCTTGGAGGTATATTATATTTTTCACCATTTTATCCTGTTTTTGTTTCCTCTATTTCTGATTCAAGGTTACGTAGTTGGTTGCTTTGAATTTGATGTTACCCATCTACTCTGTCTATGTGTTCAGTTTTTTTGACCGTTTCTGAAATTCATGATTGTAATGTTCTGTGCATTCAAGTGATCAAGTTCGTTGAATTCGTAATTGAGTTTCTCGGATTTTAGCCTTTTGGGTTCACATGGATGCACCTCGCATTGTCTTTGGTGTAATCACTGCTATCTCTTTGAAACTATGCCTTAAGAGAATGGGTTCTCTTACTTGAAGAAAAATAGTGGAGTAACACCTATTAAAAAAAGTGAAAGAAATTGGATCGCTAAATGTCCTATTTTCAATTATCTTCCTTTCTTGCATCCAACTAGCATTCAGGGAAGCCAGGAACACTGTTAGGCATGACCAATTTTAGGTTCAGTTCCGCTGTTAGCTTAAATGAACAGAAACAGACACATAAAAAAAGAAGAATAAGAACGGGAATGGAAGAAGGAATTTGAAAGATTTGTTTGGGGCGTGGAATATAATAAGACTGATACTAATTATCTGTTCCAGGTGAGAAGATCTTGCAAGGCTCTCTCCCCATTATATGTGCTATAATGCATCCGAGACTCACAGCCATTTGTTCCTTTACTGCTCTCTGACTTGGGGTGTGTCCGCGTGTGGCTTATTTGCACATTTGTGATTTGACTAACTTCCCTTTTCAAAGTGAAATCTTCTATTTTCATCAAAGGTAAAAAAAATGGAAAGAAGGAGAAACAAACTTGAATAGCAAGTTTGAATACTCTGGTTTCGGCCACAGGGCTTAATTAAAATTTCATGTTAACAGTGTAATTGACATTGGGTATCATCTAAATATGCCACAGCCTATTTTGAGGGGAAAAAACTACAGGGTCGTAAATTGGTTCTAACTGGCAAACAAATTATTTTGCATGATTTAGAATTGACACTTCACTGGCTCTATCCAATTGAATTAAAGTTGTGTAACTGCTTCTTTTACACCTTTAAAAAATAATTATTTGATGATTCTGAAAAGCCTATGATGAGAACCCAAGGCTGATAAACTAAAATACTAGACCCAGAGGTCCTCCGATATTGTTACATGTTCATTGCTCATTTCCCCCATTCTCTGCTCCATCCTCTCTTCCATACTCTCTATTCTCCCCTCCATTCTCATACTAACCATTCCCTGCCTTCTACCACGCTCTGATACCAATTATGAGAACCCAAGGCTGATAAATTGAAATACTAGACCAAGAGGTCCTCCGATATTGTTATATAGCAATCAAACAGCAGAAAGAAATACACCAGAGTAATAAAACAGTAACGATAACTAGCAGCTAAAGGCTATGGATGGCTATAGTTACAGAAAATATTTAAGCACACTGAATAGCTAATAACATAATTGAAATCACAGGAAACACACTCAAAACCAGTGAACCTTCCCTAGTTATATGGGCACTAGGACTCCCCCTTTCTCAGTAATCCAAATTCTCCATAATCCCCCCCTCTCCAGCCATCCCTCCTATTTGTACTGAAAAGACTGAGCAGCTCATTCCCTGCATAACAGAATTCCTACAACCGTGGGTTAAGTGCCACGTGCCCTCTTGACTCTTTTTTACCCCTTATTTTCTTTCTAACATGTACTTCTTTGATTGGGGGCCCATCAGTCTACAAATACGTTGAACTTGATAATGATATGATAACAAATTTTATTATTGATTCACGTATAATACATCCCATTCAATGTAGATATCTATCTATCTGGTTTTACTTTGGAACTTAACTACTAATCCTTTACAAGGACTTTCAATGATGATTGTCATTTCATTGAATTTCCAAAGAAAAAGGAAACTGCTGTAGCATTTCAGGATTCGTAGTCTTTAACTGAACAATAGACTAGCATGAACTAAAGCCATTTCTAATTCAACAACACAATTATGTTCTCGAGTTTGCTAATAGTCCAGTATGGAATTACTTTTCCCAAGTGTCAGAAAAGAAGAAAGTGAGCTTTACTAGATTTTTTCCTATCACATTTTTAGTCAGTTTTCTTGGAGATATAAGAAGTTGATGGCAGGCTATTTAGCATTGTCCTTAAATTCATAACCAGTTGCAATTATCATACTTTTGTTTATTGTTTCTACCGCTGATGGTATGTGTTCATTTTATGATATATAATTTCTTTTATTTCCAATTTCAAAGATTATGGCATTTACAACATATGTAGTTGGTGTATGACTTTGTGCCTCGATTGATTTGCAAACAATTCTTTGAGCTATTGTCGAAAAGCTTTTCTGGTTTTGACTATTTCCTATGTCATATAGTGCTTGTTCATAAATAGATCACACCATGACCATCATTTTACACCTATCATGTACACTTAAAAAGGGGGAGCATTGTACGTGGAGGTGTTGGACACAATGCCAGTGCAACACTTCAAAAAGTACTTGGACTCATTGTTGTAGTACCCATGTAAGCATCCATGCTTCTTAGTTGTACACCATCGTCCCATTATGACATATATCATATAAGCTTGGCTTAACACAGATTCTGGCATGCCTGGCTTTCACCCTCTAGCCTGTTATCACTTGACCCGATTATATTTTAACCTTGCATCACTTATTGTGTACTCTTATATTTTTTATTCCTTTTATCATTGCCATTGGTCTTCTGCAAGACACACACTCATGTAGCCCTTTCTGAATTCCTAAAGTCTCCTATTTGTCATTGTAGTGATAGTTGAACTTGAATAGTTGATTATTGTCCAGTTAGATGAAAAGATGTTACGAGCACCCTTCCTCTAGCGCAGCCCATGCTGAAATAATAAATAAAGTAAAAGAAGGCAAAAGAAAAACAAAAAGTGAACTAATGGAGCACAAGGCCATCAAATAATAGAAGGAAATGTTAAAAAAGATTCCCTTTTGTGTGCCTCAGTGAGAGCAAAACCAAGAAAAAGAAAGAGTGTACTTCAGCCACTATGCATTAGAGGAAGAGGTTGTTACTTTTATTAGAAAATCTGATGTTGTGTTCTTCTCCATTCTTAATCAAACTTCATTACGTTATTCTTTGCACCATAAGCTTCATTTTGACTGGTTTGTTGGCTAGGATAAGTACACATTTTGTGGGTTTGTAATTTAGTTTATGAAATCGTTCTTAGTTTGATAGTGGCTAGGAAGAGTAGGTTATATACCCTATTAATTTTCTTAGTGCATGATTTTATTGACCCTTGATATTTTCTGATTTTTTATGATCATGTGGTTTTTATCTATCTGTGTGGTTTGTTGTATTTATTTATGAAAATTATTTATGTAGCTTTGATTGCCAGTTGTTGATTTCTATATAATATCTGTTGTTGATTTGTATATGATTCAATGGAGGATTGCAGGTGGCAATATGGTTATACTTACTTCTTCAAATTATTCGATTTGGAAGATTCGAATGGAAGATTTGTTATATTGTAATGACCTACATGATCCCATTGAGGGGGATAGTGCCAAACCTACGGATAAATCTGACGAGGATTGGTATATAATGAACAGAAGGACTGTTGGGTTCATCAGGCAATGGATAGATGACAGTGTTTATCCTCATGTTGCCACAGAAACTAATGCCCATAGCTTGTGGGTGAAATTGGCCAATCTATACGAGCGCAAGACTGGACAAAAAAAGCAATTTTGGTTAAAAAGCTTGTAAGTATGAAGTATGAGGATGGTTGTTCAGTGATTAAGTATTTGAGTAGCTTCAAGGATGTGGTGAATCAGCTAGCATCTATGAGTATTGTGCTAGATGATGAGTTGCAGGCTTTGATGTTACATAATTCCTTGCCTGATAGTTGGGAAAATCTGGTTGTATGTTTGAGTATTTCTGCTCCCAATGGAAAGCTGACTTTGTCAATGGTGCAAGATGGTATGCTGAATGAGGAATTTAGAAGGAAACGATGTGGTGTCTTTACTCAGTCAGAAGCACTTGTTTCTGAGTGGCAACGAACAAGCAAAAGTAAAAACACCTATAATTCTGACAATAGTGACAAGTCAAGCGAGAGATTGAAATCTCAAAAAGGCATAAAGTGTTTTCATTGCGGCAAGAAAGGGCACGTGAAAAACCAGTGCTGGAAGTTGAGAACAGAAAATTCAAGGGCAGGATGCAAAGAAAAGTAAGTGATGCAGGACATTAGCCTCAACAAAGCTTGAGCTTCAAAATCAAATCATCTTATCACTTTGGTTCTTGTAATTTTTAATAATTTTGTATTTTAGTAATTTTTCTTTACCCTGGTCTTGAGTTGTACTTTTAGGAGCTACTAGGTTGCATTTTAAAATCCGAATTTCCTTTATGGGTTTAGTAGTAGTAGAGAGTCTGAAATCCTCAAAGGATTAGGACTTAATTCCTAATTCTTGTAGGATAAGTAGTAAGAGGAATATCTAAACGGTTGTAATACTTTTTTCTGAATAGAATAGTCGTTGTTATGAATTATTGTAGTCAATTGCTCTCTTGGTTTTGTTGATTGGTGTTATGAATCATTGGAGTCAATTTCTTCCTTCTTGGTTGTGTGATGCAATCAAATCCTATGTGGTATGCATAGGTTTCTTCACAATTCTAAAGTGGTTCTTAATAGACACTTTTTTCACCGGGCGTTTACTAGAATGTGGATCCTTTTTTTATTTTTTTATTTTAATTTTTCATTCTAATAACTATACTTTTATAATAAAATAATCACACTTAAAAATATAATTATATTTTAAAGAGTGATTCTTTTATTATAAATATGTTTTATTGAAACTTCTAAATATTAAAGTGGCTATTCTAATAAAAGTTAAATTTAAGAGTCAACATTATATAAATTAACTTTTAACAGAATAATTACTTTTTATGAGAAATTAATAAGTATAATTATTCTGATCAGTATAAAATGGGTCCACAATCTAGCAGATATCTCTCCAGCAGACACCAGAGGCATCTATTTTTAAATAGTGGTGTTTAATATGAATCCTAAAGTAATTAATTTTTTATTCCATTTGACTTAGTGGGATTATGGTATTGTCACTTTGGTGTATCTTCTCTGTGAAGGCAAAGATATATGACTTGCTTATGTCATCCTTAACTCGAAGCAAAATTGGGAAAGAAAATATATTAACTTGTAGAGTAGTCAAGAGTTGATTCAAACCCAATACTTTCAAATTGATTAAGATAATGTCAAGCATGTTTCTCGAATTTTTTTAATATCAAAATTACAAGTTAAAATAAAATAAAAACGAAAATTCTGGTGGTTCAAAAGGCATATATTATTTTTTTAAGTCTTGACAAAATTATTTATTGATGCATGTTGAGTACTAAATTCTTAAATAAATGCTATTTATATATTATTTTTTTAATATTATCTTTATAATTTATTTTATATATATTATTTTATTATAATTTATTATTTATTATCATGAATCAATGACTAAAATTAAAAATATAAAAATATATAGATATTATGCTGTGTAAATTATATTTCTCTTAATAATATATTAAATCATATTTAAAAAAATAATTATTCTATTATGATTATAATAAAATAATATTTTTTAATAAAAATAAAAAATAAACAATACCTTCATATTATGAAGCATAATTTAATGCCTTATCGCAAGGCGCGAACCTCACTTCTCCCCTCTCCCCTATCTCTCCATATAGTGCTAAAATGGTACGAGAGAATAATTTTAAGCTATTCTTTATTTTTTAATTCTCTGTTTTCTCAAAAAAAGAAAATTTTAAATATATTTTTAAACCAAGTTAAATAAAACCTTTTAAAAATATATATTATTTAAACATATTTTTTTAAAATGCATTTAAAAATTGTTTTACAAATAAAAAAACAAAAATAGAATCAAACAAGTCCTCATTTTCTGTATTATATATACTTCTATCAAATTAAAATATAAAAAATAACGCAATAAATTTCATCATTAAATTATTTATAAATAATTCAATCATATGTCTTTTTTTCACTCCCAAGTCCTCAGGCCATGCAAACATTTTTTTAAAGAATTTCTCTTATATATTAGCTATGAAAGAAGAAATCAATTTTGAATGGCATAAACTAGATTTTATGTTATTTTTTCTCTTTGTTTTACATTTTTGGTCCAAATATTTCATATTAATTATTCTTGTAATGTGCAGGGTGTTTTGGTGAATCATTCATATCTAAAAGAATAATTTGATAATTATCAAAATAAGTTGTAACTATTAAATAACCTCTATTAACATATCTTATGAAGATTTAAAAGTACAAATTTACCATTCATAAAATTGTTATTATAATCCAAAATCTTCATCAATGATTGAGGGTTAGTTTTATTTTTTGAACTTAATTTTTTCGCATTTAATTTATGTGTATATACTATTTAATTTCGGTGCATAAATAGATAAATTTATGAGTATGAGTAGATTCTAACATTTCATACAATTAACTTTGCAGTTTTGTGTAGGACACTACACTATGAGTATATCTTAAATTCAAAGCAATACCTAATCGGTTTTGACCAACTCTTATACCAAACCCTTCCTTGCCTTACCAACTCACAAGCACAGATAGCACAAGCGTGGACCAGGTTCTCTGAACTTCCTTACATAATTTATCTGTAAATTGGAGGAATCCGGATACAAGATCGTACTTGTTAAATCGTAATCGTTTATATATAAGTGAACGATTATGATATAACAAATTTTTTTATATTTTTTTGTTTTATTAAAATTATTATAGATGTTTATGCATTTACGAACAGTTATAATAAATAAAAAATAATCGATCATGCTGTTAATTAAATTTAAATTAAATCAAAGAGAAATAAATTTATAAGAAAAAAATGAGTAAAATATTTGTATTAAGGTAAATTTGATCTTAGTTATGTTTATATCTTATGTCTTTTTTTAAATATGATAAATTTTACTCAAACTTTGGGATCCGGATCCATCAAGCATGTGGTTAAATTTCTAATTTATTATACATCAGCGTGAGGTCATCTAGTTTTCTTCTAAAATGAACTTGTGTTTCTTATTCAATAAAGTGTTAATTAAATAATAGATATCTCAAGCCATAAGTGAGATTATAGCTGAATTTTTATATTTTATATTTGTGATAGTCAACGTAGTAAACTACTACCTTTCCCACCCTACGCCTGAGCATTTGATGCTCAGGCGCAGGGTTTTATTTTTTAAAATTATAAATAATAATTTTTTAATTTTTTTATATTTTTTATTTTAAGATAAAAGTTAAAAGAATTTAAAAAAAATTAAAAAAAAATTAAAAACAAGTAAAAACAATTTTCATAACACATTTATTTAAAAATAATTCAAAAATAAAATAAGAAAACAAAAAAAAATATTTTAGTTTTTTTTTATTTTTTTCAAATCTTTTTTAAATTTTTTTAACTTATTTTTTAAAATAAAAATTATAAAAGAATTTAAAAATTAAAAGTTTCTCCTGAGTAGGGGAGAAACTTTTTTAAAAGTATACTTATATATTTATAATAAAAAATAATTAAATTAATAATGATGAGTCAAACTCTTAATTTAAAAGAGTTTAAAAATTGAGTTGAGGTATCCGAGTTGATAACATATCCTAAATTATTTTATTTTATTAATAAAAATATTTAAATAGTACTTTAAATAATTTTATTATCTCATTTTATTTTTTCGCTCTCTTTTATTCTCCCAAACAATTAGTTATTAAATAAATTCATAAACGTCCTCAATAATTAGGTAATACAATCAGAAAATGAAACAACCGAAAAACAAAAAATCTAGTAGCCTAGTAATATGTAATTTTATTAATAAATAAAAAATTGAGACAATTATTTTTTAATAATTTTTTTCTTTTATAGATATTTTAAATAGATTTAGAAATATTATATTTTAAAATAATATATATAAATGTTTTTGGTAACATTACAAGATGCTTTTCTAAAATTCTTTAAGACATAAAACTCGTTGTAAAATATAATATATTTTTAAAATAAACAATGTTATTCAAACACCAAAAAATCTATACCTCTCTTATACCTTTAATACTAACCATTGATTTAATGTAAAATAATAATGATAATAGATGATTGATAATAATAAAATAATAAATATGAAAAAAGGTGTAAAGATAGTATAAGAAAAGTAGTGTACAAATAACATTACTCTTTAAAATACTTAATAAAGTCTCGCTATTTTGTAGGGAAAAATAGAGCTAATGATCATATTTAAAAAGTGTATATATATATATATATATATATATATATATATATATATATATGGTGTTTTTTTATGAAAAAATATGGTTTATTATGATACGTAAGAGGAGTAATAAATGATTATTGGATCAAAAATAAATGACTCAGATTACTTATTAAAAATTATGTAAATGACAAATATATTTTTAATAAGTGATCACATAAATAATATGTAACTTTTAAAGAATAATATGCAGTAATAATCATTAATTACTACTTTTACTTTTCATAATAAAACATTCCTCTATACATCCCCATATATAATTTGAGAAATACTATCCTACACCCCCACTTCCTTTTTTTTTTTTACTTTTTCTATCTTTTATGTTTTTTTTAAATTTTTTTTACTTTTTAAAATTAATTAACTATTTTTTATCTTATGTATTTTTTTAGAATTTTTTAAGATGTTTTTGAATTTTTTCTTGAATTTTTTTACATTCTTTTTACTATTCATCTATAATTTTTTTTAATATTCATTTGTAACTTAAAAATTTTTTAAAAAATATAAAAACATCTCAAAAAATTCTAATAAAAATACATCATATAAACATATAATTAATTAATTTTATAAAATAAAAATCATTACAAAAAACTTTAAAAAAAATCCTAAAACTCCCCTACAGCCACAAAAATGTGGCTATAAGGGAGTGTTTCCCATATAATTTTTCACTGAAAATCATACTTTCACCTTGGGCCATGTATTGGCAGTTTGGTTCAGTACCACTAAACCAATCAAATTTATATGGTTTGGTTTGGTTTGGTTCAGATTTTTGAAAATTTGGTGTGAAAACTAAACTGAACCACACTGTTATTTAATGGTTTGGTTTAGTTCGGTTAATCAGTTTTTAGAATTTTATTTAAATGTAATAATTAATATATATTTATATATATATATGTATTATAAATTATATTTTATAACTATATTTTATATTTTATAAATTATAAATTATATTTTTTTTATATTTATAATTAAATATATATATATATATAATTAATTAAGTATAAACGATTCAGTTCGATTTAGTTTTAAAAATTTAAAATTATTAATCGAACTATGTATGGTTTAGTTATGACATTATTTAACCTAACCGAACTATTCAATTTTTAATTTAGTTATTTTTCCTTTCAGTTCAATTCGGTTTGAACAAGTTAACAGTTTAATCAATTCAATTGCATTATCAGGCTAAATGACTCAAATCAATGCCCTGGATTAGTATTTGATTATTAACTAAATGGGGTTTGTCTTTTGTTTTAAAGTTTTACCTAAATCTATATTATTTTGGCATTTTATTAATAAATTAACTTTTTGTGCTTCCAAAAAATATTTATTTTATAATAATATTTTTATGATGTCTACATGTATAGAATAATTTTCCCAAAATTCTCCCATTTCAATCAAATTTGACATTGTAAACTTTTAAATATATACTATGATAATAATAGAATATGACTTTTTTGCTTCTCTAAAAGATATGTTTTATGTAAATAGTGAAAAATTATAATTAACATGTAATTATTTAAAATTTCAAAACTTTTATTTATGCAGCAGCCACCAGTTCTAACAATTTTATATTATTTGGTCAACTTCACTAATTAAAACATTTTTTGCCATTTCAACATGGTGCTGAACTTATGTCGATAATGAAGAAATAAATTTTTAGTCTTTTTGTTTTCACCACATAATAGTAAGTATATATCTTATGTAGCAAAATTAGTTAAAATTAAAAAATTAAAAATAATTTCAATTAAATACTTCTAATAATATTAATTATAAAATAATACTTTATCAGATTAATTTTTCTCTTTAGTGTTTTAAAACATTTCAGAATAATACTAAACAAAATTAAAGTGAGAGATACATTATCTTTTCTTTAATAAAATATATTATTTTAAAAACATAATTAATAAAAGAAATATTATTATGACAAATTTTATTTTTCATAAATCTTATAAATTCACTCTATCTTATTTAGCATCATTACATTTTTCTTATTAAGTTAAAATTTAATTTTATGTAATATGACATAAAATTTATGAAATTTAAAATAAAGTTTTTGAAAATAATATTTTTAATAATTATTAAAATAAAAAAAATCTATGCACCTAGCGTTACTCGTCATATCAACGGAGAAATCAATACAAACCTATCTATTTCCCTCTCATTTTCAATCCTCATCTTATTATTGGCCAACAAAAAAAAATGAAATCCTCATCTTCCAATCTTCGCCAACAACCACCCAAATTTATTTTAATAAAAAAATTTAAAAATTATTTTCTCTGACTCCGTTGAAGCTCCCCCTGTCCCTGTAGACGACAAGCTCAACGACCTCCTTTGCTTACTCTCTCTACAAAACCAAGGGCTCACTGAAAAATGATGGTCCCATTATCCCCTTCCCTTCTTCTCCTCAACAAACCATGGCTTCCTCTTCCTCTCTCACTCTTTCCCAAGCTCTCTTGACCCGAGCCATCTCCCTCCATGGCTCCAACCCATCTTCCGACCGGGTCTCCTTGCCCACCTTCTCTGGGCTCAGGTCAAATTCTTCTCTTTCTTCTTCCGTCAAGCAAACCCGCCTCGCTGGTTCGCGTCGTCGCAGCGGCAGCACCACCACCGTCCGGGCTGCGGCCGTCGAGACCCTTGATAAGACGACTGAGGTTTCTTTGGTTGAGAAATCGATCAACACGATCAGATTCCTGGCCATCGATGCAGTCGAGAAGGCTAACTCGGGTCACCCGGGTCTGCCCATGGGTTGTGCTCCCATGGGTCATATTCTCTATGACGAGGTGATGAGATACAACCCCAAGAACCCCAATTGGTTCAACCGTGATCGCTTCGTGTTGTCTGCTGGCCATGGGTGTATGCTCCAGTATGCTCTGCTTCACCTTGCTGGGTATGATAGCGTTAAGGTGAGTATGGTGTGGATTTTCATGGGACTTGATCTGATGAGAAACTATTTCTAGGAAGATAGACGCCGAACTTGTAGGCAGAATGCTGAAAATATGGTGGTTGACCTGTTTAGTCTTACCTGGTCTTGTTCTTCTTGTTTGTCAAAAGCAGATCTAAAAGAGTCTAAAGACGACCATGTTTACTTGCTCAATTTCTTTTACTTTGTACTCCTTTATACTCTTCTAGCTGTGGCTTGAAATTGAGTGTTTTCTATGTTTATTTCCCCTTTTTTAACACTGCATATTTTTAAAATTTATTCACTGATTTTTGAAACAGTTTTCTATTTTTTTTTTTAATTGTAGACCTTTCATTTTATCTTTTTTCTTTTTTGTCAGATGATATAGCCCTTCTAAAGATTCATGTCACCTTTTATCTGAAAACAATTGTGAACATATTAACCCTTGAAGCTTGAACTGAATTTATTATGTTGGGTTCAATAATAGGAGGAGGATTTGAGGGAATTCCGTCAATGGGGGAGCAAAACCCCTGGACACCCTGAGAACTTTGAGACACTCGGAGTTGAAGTGACAACAGGTCAGATATAACTTGATTTTTTACAAAATATATGAGTAAACATTTTCCCAGCTAACTTATTTTTATATGTTATATTCGTACATTTATTCTCATATTATGTTCAGGTCCACTTGGTCAGGGCATTGCCAATGCTGTTGGTTTGGCCCTTGCAGAGAGGCACTTGGCTGCACGATTTAACAAGCCTGACAGTGAGATTGTTGACCATTACACGTAAAATAACTACATCTTATTCCTTCTCCTCTCCCTTGTCCAAATTATGATCATAAACTTGCAATGCCTTGACTTCGTGGCATTTCACTAATTGCATTTGTCATTGTCATCTTCAGGTATGCTGTACTGGGTGATGGTTGTCAAATGGAGGGAATTTCAAATGAAGTATGCTCACTTGCTGGCCACTGGGGACTAGGGAAGCTAATAGCTTTCTATGATGACAATCACATTTCCATTGATGGTGACACAGAGATCGCATTTACTGAAAGTGTTGACAAACGTTTTGAGGGACTTGGATGGCATGTTATCTGGGTGAAGAATGGAAACACTGGCTATGATGATATTCGTGCTGCCATTAAGGAAGCAAAATCTGTCAAGGACAAACCCACGTTGATCAAGGTTAGTTTTACATGGCAAATATATACATAGATTTCTAGCATATCCAGCAGATTTTATCATGCACTTCCAATTGGCCTTTTTTGATCTTACTATTGGAAAACAATGTGATTCTTGTAAGCTAATCCTACCAACTTGGTTGCTTTTACTAAAAGAGACTCATTGGAGAAGCTGAAACTGGTAGAAGTAAACTATATTTATATCAGTTTTATTCAACCCTGATGTTGGTTAATCTTTTGTTGAACTTGTATATTTCACAGGTGACCACTACCATTGGCTATGGTTCTCCAAACAAGGCTAACTCCTACAGTGTACATGGAAGTGCACTTGGTTCCAAAGAAGTTGATGCCACAAGGAAGAACCTTGGATGGCCATATGAGCCTTTCCATGTTCCTGAGGATGTCAAGAAGTATGGATAATGGGTTAAAGATTTCTTTGTTTCCTATCAGTCTATTGAGACTTGCATGATTCTCAATGAACTTTCTTCTCTGTCACTAGGCACTGGAGTCGCCACGTCCCTCAAGGTGCTGCACTTGAAGCTCAGTGGAATGCTAAGTTTGCTGAATATGAGAAGAAATACAAGGAAGAAGCTGCCGATCTGAAGTCCATTATCAATGGTGAACTACCTGCTGGCTGGGTGAAAGCACTTCCGGTGAGTAAAGCTCCAAACTTTTAGGTTGCTCATGATCTTTACCTTAAGGTTTGGATGATGCATAGCCCATAATCTGAGTGTCATAAATTGTATCAGATAGAATGTTTTTTAAATATTTATCACCATAATTTTACTTCATGGCTGTGCGGCCTCAAAATTTATTCAAATTTACAAAACCTGACTTCCAAGGAATTAATCATGTCTGGAATATTGATGACCCTTCCAATTTGATTTCAACTTTCAGACATACACTCCAGAGAGCCCAGCTGATGCCACCAGAAATTTGTCTCAGCAAAACCTTAATGCCTTGGCAAAGGTTCTTCCTGGTCTGCTTGGTGGAAGTGCAGATCTTGCCTCTTCCAACATGACCTTGCTGAAAATGTTTGGGGACTTCCAAAAGGATACTCCAGAAGAACGCAATGTTAGATTTGGTGTTAGGGAACATGGTATGGGAGCCATCTGCAATGGCATTGCTCTTCACAGCCCTGGATTGATTCCTTATTGTGCAACATTCTTTGTTTTCACTGATTACATGAGAGCTGCCATAAGGATTTCTGCCCTTTCTGAGGCTGGAGTTATTTATGTTATGACCCATGATTCAATTGGACTTGGTGAGGATGGACCAACCCACCAGCCGATAGAGCACTTGGCGAGCTTCCGGGCTATGCCAAATATTTTGATGCTTCGACCAGCTGATGGTAATGAAACTGCTGGATCATACAAAGTTGCCGTGCTTAACAGGAAGAGACCCTCAATCCTTGCCCTTTCTCGGCAAAAGTTGCCCCAGCTTGCTGGAACTTCTATTGAAGGAGTTGAAAAGGGTGGTTACGTTATTTCAGACAACTCAACAGGTAACAAGCCTGATATCATTTTGATTGGAACCGGTTCTGAATTGGAAATTGCTGCCAAAGCTGCTGAGGACTTAAGAAAGGAAGGGAAGGCTGTTAGAGTTGTTTCCTTTGTATCCTGGGAACTTTTTGATGAGCAATCAGATGCCTACAAGGAGAGTGTTCTACCTGCTGCTGTATCAGCTAGAGTTAGCATCGAGGCAGGATCAACATTTGGGTGGGAAAAAATTATTGGAAGCAAGGGAAAAGCAATAGGGATTGATCGATTTGGAGCAAGTGCTCCAGCAGGAAGAATATACAAAGAGTTTGGTATCACCAAGGAAGCTGTTATTGCAGCAGCCAAAGAAGTTTCCTAGATGTAATATTTTCTGCCGGTTTAGAGCTTTTGATTTCTTTTCGGATAAGGGTTGGTACTTAAGGAGAGGGGAATCTGCAGAAGATTTGTTCTAGTGAGGTCTGCTTTGCTTGAATAAGGAAAGATCAGATTACCGTTGCTTGTGATTCTCAGTGAAGCAACATAAATCAAAGGAGTTTAGATTAATAAATTTTTATGAACCTGTAATAACTCTTGCTATTGAGTTTTGAATCGCCACATTAAAATATTCAATGATGTTCTGAAGTTCATTATCCTCCATCTAGCTCTTGTCCATGTCTAGTTGCACATTTTGAGTAATGCTATTTATGCAAACTTCATACATGTACTGTGCATAAGCTGCTGAGGTGGTTGTATATGAAATTTTCTTTTGTTTATGTTTGGATGCACATTTTTTGTTCATCTTCAATTGAAAAAAACTGTCCACAAGGCAATATCTAAATTTTACGTCCTGTTTGTTTCCTAGAGCCATGGAAAGTGGTGGATGTAATGAAACGAAGTGCAAATACATCACACAAAAAAGAAAACATATAGATGAGTGGTTGATGTTTTATCCTATGCCATCAGAAAAATTGCTAGGGGGTGCATATTAATAAACTGGATAGAATTTTGGATAAAGAGATCAATGCATTCTGATCCCTCCATGCCTGAAGAGCATTCCAAAATGAGTGACTAAAAGAAAAGAGCTAAAATCATTTTTAGTGGCATCTGTTACATTTGTGGGCAGGGAAGGTGGATTATTGACTAGTAGTCGAGTCTGTGGTTGTTGAAGCTCAATGCTTGGCCTACCAATCCATATTGTCCTTTACCACCAAAAATTCATGGTCCTTTCTCAATTTAATACGCATATTTCCACCAAACAAAAAATAATATGGAAAGGGAAGCAAGGCTCACAGATCATCATACAGATTTTGTAGCTTTCCTTTGATGGTTTACTCTAGGACCGGCAGTGGGACCCTCTCAAAAATTCAGTGGTTAGTTAAGCTATATACACAGATAGGGGAATTTGGGCATATTCACGATATGAAGCATATTCCACTCCACTCTGTCGCTCTCTTTCTTTAGCTTGTTTTTGTGCAGGCATGGAGCCCAAGTGGCACTAAATTTAATAAATATATTCAAGTGGGAGTAAATTTGCATATATTTGTCTTGTTTATTTAGCTATGTATATGACTTTCTCTTTTCTTTTTATTTTTAGTATATGGTTTTGTCATACATTTTATTCACTCTTCTTCAGCTGAGGGAATATAAATTTACCTTTGACCTTTAAAAAATATTTAAATTCTTTTATTTGTCCCAAATATAACAAGATACTAGAAAAGTGGTTTTTTCTTCTTCTTAAATTTGACTTGAAGATCACTAGCAGCAACAGAGTGGTTTTATCTTTTCAATATTTATGTTAGTATCATACAAAATATCCTATAAACAAAACTAATTTCATAATAGATTACCAAGCTTGAAATGAAACATATCATGGGATGATCGAATCACATAAAAGGAAAATTAGGGATATTAGTCATTCTATTAACGGATTGGGTTAACCTTTCTGACCAGTTCAATTGAGAATCAACTCCTAGTTTAGTCCAATTCAAATCCTATAATTATTGTGTCGAAAATCAATTAAGAATAGTCTAAATTGATCAATTTGGTCTAATTTATTTAAAGATCCACACCAATGAATATAGCTCTTATCAATGAATTTGTAGGTCAGAAGTCGTTTCAAGGACTGAAGATTGGAATTCAATCACAGTCAAAATCAAATTAATAACAAAATGAATATAGCTCCAAAGCTCAACTACTACACCAAGTTAGTTTTTGTTGAAGATTATTGTACTAACATATTTATTATGTCTTAATCAAATAATAAAAATATTATCTACTTTTTTAACTTTTAACATATCAAAAACATCACATAGGTTTTATACTAAAGCAAAATTTATAATTTTTAACTAATTTAATATTATAAAAAGTATTCATATTTTATTTGGTTATAATTTTTTATAACAAGTAATATTAAAATGGTCATTCAAATTCCTTTTGTTGTTTATGAGTGTAAGGATATTGTTACCACTTACTAGTACTAGTAAAACCCATTTGAATTTTTCAAAGATTTATCGGTCTAGTGATACATTTTTTAGTTTTAAGTATCAGAATGCTTGTTGTTAGGAGTTTGAATCTCACCATGATCCTTCTTCAAATTTTGATCTCATTGTGTTCTTAAATAAAAGAAAAATCATATGAATTAACGAGTCGAACTTGTAAAAGAAACACAGATCTTACAAATCATATTATTCACAAATCATATAAACTAAAATTTGTTTCAAATTTTATCATCAATTTGAAAGAAGAGTAAATGGAAAGGAAATAGTTAGGTATCTTTAGCATGAACATTGCACGATTCTCAACTGTGTATCAGTGCTGACAATCCTTGCCCATTATGGGCAGAACTACTTTGTGGCTTCTTAGTTCTTACCGTTCCATTATGAAGAAACAAGGCTCAATTTTCTACGGTCCTTTGAAAACAAGGATGGATCATGCTAATGGAACATAATATCGTAAAAACACACATGCTAGGAAGCACGGACATACCATTTTGTTGTCATGTCTCCGTGTCTGATACACTGTAGTGTCGGACACAACTACAATACTTGTTTAATATGCATACTAACGTATTTAAATAAAAAAAAATTTTGATTTAGATATGTGACTTGGACACACATTGACATGGCATAAATTGAGTTGGACATGACTTGTCATTTTCTTTTTATTTTTTATAAAAATCATATTCACACATAATTTTTGTTGTTATGAAGGGATATATTCTAATTACTTAATAATATCTTTTGATTTTTTTTGTTCTGAAGGGATAGATTAGAATGACTTGGTAATATCCCTTATAATTATATTTATTTTTAAAGAAAATATTAATATTTCATACAAATAGAGTTCATATTCATATATATATATATATGTGTGTGTGTGTGTATGTATATGTATTATGTATGGAGTTACTCCCCTACCGTCCACCCAGGAGTTTTAATATTTTTATTGATTTTCTTTTTTCAATTTTTTTACTTTTTAAAATTAATTTTTTTTATATTATGCATTTTTTTCAAAATTTTTTAAAATGCTTTTTTATTTTTTTAAAATTTTTTTAACTTACAAATGAATAGTAAAAGAAAAGTTATGGATGAATACTATCAAGAATACAAAAAAAATTTAAGAAAATGTTAAAAAATTTTAAAAATATATATAATATAAAAAATAATTACTTAATTTTAAAAAGTAAAAAAATTAAGAAAAAATATACAAAAATAAAAAAAACAAAAATTTTGGGTGTGGCTGTAGGATAGCCACACCCGTACATGTATATATACAGGATGTATCTTATGAAATTAATGGTTTATTATGAAAGATGAGAGAAGCAATTAATGACTATTGGATCATAAATGAATGGCTCAAATTACTCATTAAAAATCATGTACCACTCATGTGACCATTCATTAAAAATGCATATGTCACTCACGTGACTTTTAATGAGTAATATGAGTCATTTATTTCTGATTTAACTGTCATTAATTACTCATTTCACCTTTCATAATAAATCACTCATTTCATAAGATATATCTCAAATACATACATACATACATATATATACATATTGTATCGTGTCCTAATATTTTTTTAAATTTCTTGTGTCCCATGTCTCATGTTGTATCTTATCTATTCATTTATTTACTTCTTAAGTTTTACATATTATATTTATCTCTCTCATAATTATATTTCCTCTTAGAGAGAGCATCCTCATCCCACAATTATGTCTTCCTTTTAGACTTTAGCTCATATATTGGCCCCCCTAACTCTCGCTATCTCTAACTTAATTTTAGCCAAATAAAGGCAGACATGCTTGCTCCCATGATGGAATAAGAAGCGCACTTGCAAGTGAGAAAGCTTTCATCCTTTGGGGACCAAAATTTACTCTTAAATGATCATATAAACTTCCAAGTTGCTTTATGATATGTAAATTTTAATACAAAGAGCTACGCTACATAAGTACATATAGGACAAAGTCTGTAATATTAAAAGGGCTTGATTCTTTAGATTGATCCATTTGACTTGTATACTAAACAGGATTGGATTCTAAACAACTAAAACATTGGAATCTGTTTATATATTGGCCTAAACAAGTAAGCCTATTTACTTCGTGGGCCCAAGTAGGCCAATGCAGTTCAACTAGCAAAATTAAAAAAAAAAAATAGAAAAAGCTGGACTAAATGAATCCAGCCCTTTTAACCTGCAAAAATTAAGTTCATTTATATTTTAAAATTATTTTATTAAACATGAATAAAAACTGTTTGTGTTAAAAATTTTATTTATTATTATTTAGTTTAAAATATTATTTTTATAAAAAAATAATATGGGCCATAAATGAATTAACCGAAAAATTACCTAATTTATGGTCTGTTTATTTTAAAAGCTCACTAGCTGACTATGCCCAACAAATTTAAATTTGATTATGTCTAATGGTGACATGACCGATCCAGTTGAATCAGGATTGTTCAAATGGACGGCTCTAATTTAACGCTCTTTTTTTAAAAAAATTTTAATAAAATATTTTTTTATTTTAATTTAAATAATTCATATCAAAATAGACGGTTCAAATATGAGGACATGTTGGTCATGCCCTAAACGGATCCATTTCCATGCCCAACCCGTTCAAAAAAGAAACAGTAACAAGCCGCTAGTCTAGTTCTTGGGAAGCATATTTGTTCACTGCGTGTAAGATATTTTAATAACAGTTACTCAGCATACATCTAGAATCTTTACAATAATTAGTGCAATAATAAGTAACACATTTCTTAGTAACAGGTGTAGATATTTTAACGTTCATGGTTTAAATCTCCACTCTCCCTCTAATATATTAGAGCTATTTATTTGTAAAAAAACAAATCAGTACAATAAATAAATACTATTTTAAGTAAGAAATTAATAATAATACTTTATTTAAACTTAATTTATAAAAAATGTATACACCAAGTCAATAATGAATGTACACATAACTACATAAGTATATTATATATGATTTTCAATAAGTCTCACCTTTAAAATATTTATGTATATATTTATTATTAAATTTACAAAATATGTGTAAACTAAATCTGCTTAAGAATTAAGAACGATAATGAGCAGTTACCTTATATTTTTTAAATATTTGTGTCCCAAAACTAATATTCACTATTTGAATCCTACTGATATCCAAAAAAACAATCATTCCTATTATATCCGAAACCATTGGATATTTAAAATACCTGAAATATAAAATATTGGATATTGAATATTGAGTAACTAAACATACAAAATATACCGTTATCCAATACCTAAATACCTGAAAAATAGGATTTGGATATTGGGTAATTAGATATTGGTAACCTAAATACCCAATATTCAATACCTAAATTCAACATCACTAAATGCAAACACTTTCATTCATTACAAAAAGCAAACACAACAATAATCCAATTGTAAAAACACAAGTACAACACTGATTCCAAGTACATTGTACATGAAATAACATAATTGAAATGATAATCCATAAAATGAAGATGCCCAGCATAAAGTCCCTCATAAAGATTCTTGAACTCTTCAACAAGTCCTTTGACTCTTTACTCGGTGGGCTAAAAAAATGGATTGATTTGGGTTTTGGGCTGTTTAAACTTTGAAGTTTATTTTTTATTTAAAGTCAATATAAACCCAGCCCGGATCCTGTATCTTTTTCTCATTTTACCAGGTTTATCTAGTTTTGACAAAGTTAATCTAGTTTGACCAACCATTTGGATTTATGCATTGACTTGGACCATTAACCTAGCCATGTCACTATCCAAACAATTGGACCATCTGGGTCGGTCCAAGTCCTTAAGATATATAATTTTTTCCAGTCTTTTAAGTTTTAAAAGCTATGAAAGTAAATTCCTTGTGAAAGCCCAAGGTCAAGTATGTGTATTAGGGCTTTACCTTTACCCCTGTAATAATTGAACTGGTGAAGTTTGTGTTTCTTGTCAGCATGTGTTGTGGTGCATTTTATGGTACTCATTCCTCCCTATTGTGCTATATCATTTAGCAAATTTGTTCACTGAAGACACCCCTTTTGATTGGTTGTTTTCTCTTATTTCTAGTGGAAGTTGGAGAGTCAAAGAGACAGAAAGAATGATTGCTACTTGAACTCAGGAAAGCGAGTGTCTTGCTGCATCTAATGTGAATAATTCTATTTTTTGTGCTTCAATCCAATGATGATGGAATGGACACAATTGAGGACTAGTATTGACCATATGTGATTGGTAAATAATCTTTAACCTAGGTAATATATATAAGTAATAGTTAAGTCTCTTTTTTAACATTTTGGTACAACTAATTTTTTTATTTGAATAGCTAGACTTAGACATAATGTAAATATGTAAACATATTATAGTAAATAATCAACAGTTACTTAAGATATGTATACTATTTATTAATTATTAATTATTTAGTGTTTTAAATTCAATATAGAAATGCTAAGAGCATATTCCTTTAGGGAGAGAGAGAGGTTGAGAGTGAGAAAGTACTCGAAGAGTAGAGCTGGCAAAATGGGCCCGGCCCGATGGGCTAGCCCAATGTAAACCGAAAAAAAATAGGGCTAGGCTCTGAAAATTTCGGCCCAAAATAATTCGGGCTTTTTTGGCCCAGCCCGATCGGGCCAAAGCCCGGTGGGCTAATAGAAAAATAGTATATTTAAAGTTTGTCTAATTAATCACATACATGTGATTGTAACTTAGTGGTTGGAACACTTTATTTTGACCAATGAGACATGGGTTCAAATCCTATCATTCACACTACATATATATTTTTTACTTTATCTAGTTATTCACTTATTCCTCTTAAATTTTTTTTCTTTTTTAATTTTTGCTTCTCAAACTTGTTAATACTTTGAATGTCTTTTCGATAATACTTTTATTATAGAATCA
>JASKGM010000009.1:2844897-2857485 GCA_034509205.1 Ceratonia siliqua
AAATATATACAGCATAATAGAAAATACAGAGTTGGTTTTTAGTCAATACCAACTCTGACAGCTCCTAACCCACAAAATAAGCATTACCATACATTTGCACCTAATAGGATTACATTTCAGATTTACTGCTACAACATAGCAAAAATATCTTTAGCTTACAGTACTTAAGAAAAACGCATGGTTCAACATATATGACATTCTCATTGTTCCCTTATATGTGAAACTGCTGAAAAAAAACCAAGAACTCCAAGTGAGCTACAAAGGATTGGAATTGGGCTAGCCATTGCAATAGTAGCCTTGACTATTGCAGGCTTTGTTGAAAGGAAAAGACTGAAACTTGGTAGTGATAATGGCAAAGAAACGAGGTCTTTGAGCATATTTTGGTAGACACCCCAATATGTGCTTGCGGGAGTATCTGAAGCTTTTGTATTTGTGGCACAAATGGAGTTTTTTACATCACAAACACCAGATGGATTAAAAGGCTTGGGAATGGGGTTGTCCATGTCTTCATCTGCACTTGGTAGCTATGTTGCCTCCATTATTTTGACAGTGGTTATAAAAATCACATCAAGTCATGGAAGACCTGGTTGGGTTCCACCTAATCTAAATGATGGTCACTTAGACAAGTTTTTCTTTTTGTCTGCTGCTTTGACAGCCATAAACTTCATATTGTATGTTGTATGTGCCGAAAGATACAAAGGTATAGTATTGGAGAAGAGAGAAGAAACAACCAAAGAGGAAGTTGTAATTTGACTTCAGAGTATGTTAGCAAACCTTTTGGGAGGTTGGAAGCATAATCAAAGATGACAAGCCAAGAAAAAGGGTATTATAAGCTAGTACTACTTTTATCTTTTAAGAAAACAAATACTTAAGGAGCCTTAATATCAAATCTTTTTATAGAGCCTAATATCTTGTAATTTAATGCTTATTGAGAAATTGAGTATGAACTAGCAAGGATGATTCATGGTTGAGGTGCAGCCATTTTTTATGCAGTATTAAAAATTACTTAATTTGTATGTCATTAAGATGATTTCATCATGAATGACGATTTCATCTTGAATGATGACTTCATATTTTCTTAAACGTGCTATTCTTTCTTGGTTTTTTTGAGATCCGATAACAAATATTCAGTTCATGGATATTCTTGGACGTTCAAATATTAGTGCTTCTTTTAGTTGAGGAAAGTGGTGCTTATTTGATGGCAATCTATGGGAAGCAGTTTCTTTGTACAGTCGATGGCCTTATAAAGATGTCATTTCAATCTAATTACTTCATTGAATCAATATTTGAGGTAGCTATAGATGTTTCTGCAGTGTTTGCAGCAGAAAGTGTTATCTATGGATTCAAAAGCAAACCCAACTACAATCTTCTTTATTACTGTCTTGCAAACTAGTTAGTTACTACTTGCTAGTGATTTGTATGCTCTTTTATCCTTTTCTTTCATCTCTGTCTATCTGAATGGGAGCGGTTGTCCTACCGCCACTTCCTTTTTTTTGTTTTTTTTTTTTTATTTTTTCATATTTTACCTTTATTTTTTTTATTTTTTAATATTAATTAATGAATTATTATATCATATATATTTTTAAAAATTTTTTAAAATTCTTTTTTATTTCTTGTACTATTCATCCATAATTTTTTTTATTATTTATTTATAAGTTAAAAAATTCTTAAATAAATTAAAAATATTTCAAAAAATTCTTAAAAAATTATATAACGTAACAAATAAATTATTATTATCAAAAATAAAAAAATTAATAAATTCCCCTAGCCCACATTCCCCCTATCTGAAGACTTGTAAATCTATTTTCTTTTTCTTTTTGCTTTTTGTTGGCTAGCAGATTGTGTTGTATTTTTCATTGCTCTCTCTCTCTCTCTCTCTCTCTCTCTCTCTCTCTCTCTCTCTCTCTCTCTCTATATATATATATATATATATATATATATATACATTAAAGAAAACCATCCAAGAGCCTATTGACGTTCCTGGCTCTTGCACCAAGCCCTTGTATCTGCAGAGGATTCTCTAGTGATGTCCAAATTAAAATTGGCAAATCTAGTCCTATCAAAAAGCTGAAATATCTCAATATTTCTTGATTCCTTCTAATATCTACTGCCCATCATTTAAAAGAAACTGGAGAAGCTCTCCTTCTCTTCATGCCAGTTGTGCATAGAAACATATGTAATATAATATTGATCTTTAATACTTTTTTAATAGGGCACAAAATAAACTGGAAAGTATCCTAAGAGGGAAGGTGCAACAATCTGTTTGGGACAAGTTCTGTAAAACATAACTACCATATATTATCCTGTATTTATTTCTCAAGAGCTGAAGAAAAGTACGTGTAAACTCTATCGTGGATGATTCAATGATACTGAATAAAAAATCTACGCATCTGAAAGCTTGGCATTCCAGGTTCATCAAGGAAAGAGGAGTCTATAAGGTAAGAATCAAAAGGGAGAGGATTTATCATTTTGATATCTTTGCAGTCAGTTCTCTCACCAGCTTAGCAGCTACCATAGCAGTCATCCCATCAACAGTGTCACGTTGTGGATTGAACTCAACCACATCTGCAGCAACAACATCACCTTGAAGATTGTGCAGAATGTTGAGAACATCACGGAAAGAAAGACCACCTGGCTCTATGTGAGACACTCCGGGAGCAAAGGCGGGATCAAGACAATCGACATCTATTGAAATATATACACCTTTAACACCTTCCCCTAGTTTCTGCAAAAGGAAATCAACAAGGTTTACAATACAAAGAACCCCCAAAATTGCCAATCAGAAAAATAATAATTAATAAATTCCAAGATGCTATAAAATTGAAGTCATATTATACCATGTTGACTCCAGAAGAACCTTGCCCGCCCACAGGAAGGAAGGAGACATTATGATGGAGAGAATGGATCAGATATAATATTAGAGCTATATGGAGGGAATACTTAAAATATATGAAATTAAACACTATGCTTTGTCCCCCAGATGTCCCCTAAAAGTACATAAAACTTAATTTACAATTATAATTATATTTCAAACATAGATGCCTTTCCATCAATCAAGTAGAGAGAGAGAAAGAGAGAGACCAAGTTTTCTAATAGGTGGCGATCTCTTGAAAATGTACGCATTTCATATTGCTCTACCCCAAACTTTTTGCCTTGTTCACGCCCTTCAATTGTTATTGATCTTATACCAACCTGCAACAGACAATTAAAAGAAGAATATGTGACAAATCAAGCATAACATCAGCAAAGATGGAAACATCTAATACCATTACTGAGGAAGAGAAATCACATATAATACCATAGAAAAGAACATGCAGCAATTTAGTTGCCAAAAGAACGTCATAACTAGTCTGAAGAAGAAGACAAACAATGCATCACTCCTTTTCCATTTAACCTTTTGTCAAATTCTCCCTTTTCTACATGATTTGTTCAACTCAGAAACTACAGAATTTGACTGAATTAATATAAATAACTTTCAACAAAAACACCTGTGGCTTACAAAAGAGATTGCAATAGTTGATTTTATTAGGAGTTCAACTCAGAACTTAACCTCATTGTTGGATGACTTGTACATTATACATCATTTCAGATAATGAATAATAGTTCATATGATTCTGCAAGAGACCATAATGATATGAACAGAGGTACAAAGGGCATTGAACGCCTTCATTTGTTTAATCAAGTTTGCTTTTATATTCTAAATGAAGAGTACTACCCGGTTCCTCTGTGCCCAAATTTATCAGCCAAGGTGCTCCAGAGCCATAAATTAGCAACAAAATACATATGCTTATGCAATTTCATATTATCACGAACATTATCCATTTGATTAAGTTTTAGAAATGCCTTGTCAAATTAAATTGTCTCTGGAATATAAAAGCTACAAACATACTGAGATTTAAAAATTGCCTGCAAGAGTCGCCGAGCATAGCCACCCTCCATGATTCGAGCAAACGAAGACGCATGAGAGTACTTGTTTCCTTCAAAGGAATGATAGATATCAGGATGCGCATCCAAATGAAGAATATCAACTGGTCCTCCCAGCTTCTCAGAGACAGCTCTTACAGCTGGAAATGATATTGAGTGATCACCACCTAAAACTAACGGACGTAATGGATCCTGGAAGAACGTGGACATCATGAGAACTGAGCATATCTAGCTCAAAGATAAAGGTAATAAAAAAACTGATAATTCATGTGATTGTATATCTGAAGCTCCAATCTAATTATTTCTACAGAACAGCATTTCAAACTGAATGTAGCTTGAGTAGAAAAAAATCCAGTATATGAAAAACTACGACCATCAAACATTTGGCCTTATCATGTGACATATGGAATGACCTTTCCTATTCAAGCTATTACTAAGCAGCCACAATTCTTGCAGACATATATTTATTTACTAGTCTAACAGATTACTCAAAGTTGAGGACCTGTGGACCCAGCTCAACTAAAGAAGGGCCCAAACAAAAGAAATTGCTATGACCAATCTAACAAGTAGTCTTTTTGTCTTTAATGATCGTGCTTTTCAAAATGAATGTCAGTCTTAAGTTAAGATTCAATCTAATAGTGTACATCCAGTTACTTCTGGACTCATGCACTGAATGAACAGCTGTAGCAATAGCTGCAGAGCAGGGAGTGGCAGTTGCCTTCAATTATGAATTCCCTTTCTACCATCCAATCTATTAACAATAATCCAACACAGAAGCATAACAAGAAAAAGAAAGAAAAGGAAGCCTCAGAAACATTACTTTTGACAAAACATTTATCAAGGTACCTAATGGATATAACTCCAGGAGGAACTGATACTGGCAAACAAAACACTAAAGATAAATTTTCTAAAAATGATATCCAGTATAAATCATAATGCAATGAAACAATGGTAAATAAAATGTTTAATTGGATCAAAACAAACATATTGTGCATGTTGCAATGACGGTAATTTTAAAAAAAATAAAAACTCCAAATATTGTGATAGTGTTCAAGGGAGAGGCTTGCAGAATGACAGTTTACCTCTTCCATTACTAGCTTGACAGATTCACTAATAACATTCATCAATCTGTCATCATCTACACCACAATCTCGAATTTCTTGGACAGGGACATCGCCAACATCAGTTAGCACCCGTGGGTCTTGTAAATTCTTTCCTGCAATGTCAGCATCATGCTACTATAAGTTTGTATATTATAACAGAACAATTAAATTTCTGAATCTTTCTGCCACCAAGATTTGGTGCAGAGAATGAATTACCATTTTCAAATGAGTTTAGGAAGCTAAACAGAAATCTTTTGAAAAGAGTTCTACCATTAGTCCTAACTCCTAAGGCAAATCACATACTTACCTTCTTCAGTTGTTGAGTTTGTGCTACCACACCAAATGGCCTCCCTAATGCGAGGAGGTGCAAATGCAGGCCCCTGAAGGAATGATGAATTATGTCCCAGAGGAACTCCAAGAAGAGATGGACATGCTGCAGCACCCCCTAAAGCACGCACAAGTTCTCCCTGGGAAAAGCAACTTCTACATTATTTTGCTTTCTTGCAATGCTTATAATCATAATCGCCCATATAAAATTTGTAATTAATGGGACAAAGGACATGGAACAATAATAAGAGAAACTTAAATCAAAAGGGATAAACGCATTTTAAATAAAACATGACATGCCTTAAGCTTTGCTCTTTCACGAATAAGTGTCAGTGAAGCATCTATCACACGATTTTGGCCTTTCTCTAGTAAAGCAATAGGTACATTTGCAGCATTTAATTTCTGCAAGTAATGGATGCCTTTGTGTGCTAAATTTGACATCTCTGTATTAAGAAACAAAATTATTATTTAAATCTAGAAATCAAAATTACTATAGGTCAGATTTGTTCACATTATGGACCAGTGAAGCATCTCTATTCGGTTTGATGACAAAGGAAAGAACAAGTAAACAAGAAAAAAAAAAAAACATAAATTTGTTGAACACCCAGATAGATAATTGCTCAAGCTTAAACTTTCATATCAAAGGCGACCGGTTCCTCTTATTTTTCGCAGCATCAAAACAGAAACCACGAAATGACTCAAATGAAATAAGCCAGTGTTGGAACCATGTCTACCTCGCAAACTTGAAAGAGATCAGAAGAAGCGCAGAGAGAGAGTCGAAACGGCAGTAAATTGTCAGTGTTGCGGGAGAATTGGCGATTTGCTTCTTCTGTTCGTGCTTGCTGCAGCACTAATGATAAGGAAAGTGGGAGGGGAATTTGATAGTTTATATTTTAATAAGAATGGGATGAAAGTATTATAAAATTAAGAGTTAGATAATGATGGATCGGACAGTGATTTGGGCAGAGGATGATGATGAAGGCGACATCGTGGTCATTTGCTGAGTCACCGACCAAAATCACACAGAAATCAATTAACAAATCCAGAAATGAGGAACAGTGACGTCAGTGATTTATGCTGCAAATTGCATGGAAAAATGTGCTTCCTGCTGCTTCACGCATCCTTATGATCATGACCGCAAAACGCCAACCAAAGCCTGCCGTTGGCAGTTCGGTTACTGGTCCATGAACGTTTGGAAGAATGGAGTCATTGGATCACTGGTAAAAAATTCTCTGCTTTTCCAATTGCCACGGTAAGAAATTCTTAACCAGATATAACTATAAAAAATTTACTTAAAGGGTAAATTATATGTATAACTCCATAAACTTCTAAAAATATACGATCAAATTTTTTTTATTTTAATATATATTAGAATACACCTCTAACATTTATACATGTTTAGGAGTGTAAACAAACTGAGGTGAGTTTTAATTTTCACTAACTCAACTGGTGAAATAAACGATATGCTTACAGGTCGTTTAATTAAACAAGTTTAAACTAAGTTTATTTAGTTACATGAAAGGTTGAGCTCAACTTGTTTAATTTCGTCTAAATTTATATAAATATATTAAATGAGATTAAATGAAAAAATTTAAACACAATAAACAAATTAAATAAGTTTAAGAATGAGTTAATATATATAAACAAATTTTTATAAGATTTTATTTTTAAACAAACTCTTTATGAGTTAAAAGAATAGAGTATTAAGTTTTTAAGCTCAGTTTATTTAATTAAACAGATTTTATATTATATTTAAACTCATTCAATTAATAAATGAATCAAATTCAAACTATTCACAAATAGCTCAATTTATTTAGCAGTAATCTATTTATAATTATCTTGATTTTATAATTTTTATAAATCAAATTTACTTAAAAATTTCTTACCATGTCTAAGGGACGTTTGTTCATAACAATTTTGGAATCCATTTACTTGATGGTAACTTGGTAATTAAAATGTAGTTATATTTTGTCTAATTTAATTATTATTAATTATTAGATAAACTTAAATAATTTATAATTAAATTATTAATTAACTCAAAAGATTGATTTAGTGATAAAGACGCGTATGGTGATGTGTGATTAAACGTAATCTCATGTCTGAAAGCTAAGCTACACACATGCTGACCTAGAGATCATCTACCTGCAATAACCGAAAGAACTAAAGACGGAACATATTATGTCTAATTAGGTTGTCATAAGTTAATATCTAAAGGAATGTACAATGGAGTTCTTCTAAAAATTAAATTTTATGAAATATTATTATAGAATATAATTTATAGGCACTAAAATAAATTGTTTTAATGATTAAATTATGAATTTATTTATAAAATTATAATTGACTGCTAATTAAATAACAATGGTACATTATAACAATTATTATAAAATTATCCCTCATTAAGCTGTGGTTTTGGTGATGTATTGGGAATTAATGTTAGTTACACAAATATTTATTTTCTTATTAATACTTTAATTATATGTGAATTTAATTGCATGAGTTAACATTGAAGGGAACCACTTAACTGATAAAGCTTTCAATACTGAAAATCTTAAGGTTACTTTCTTGCCTCCATTCTGCGAGAATATTTGATCGCCCTTGGTGCACATATCTTCAGAAAATTCAGTAATTCGTTTAGCAGTTTGCTTTAAAAGTTGCTGTGCATTTCAAAGAAGTTGTAACCTATGAAATAGACCTCAGTTTTACATTATCCATTAGTAGGAAGGTTTGGAATATCAAAGTAGCACTTTAGCTTTTAAACCATTCCAATCCAATGGCCAACAAGGGAGGATAATGGTGCCCTTGATTAATATTTAACATACCATCCAGCAATACTGTCAGAAACTTGTAGAATTATAAGTACAATTAGCCAAAAACCAACATATAGGTACATCATAAGTCCAATTCTATTACAACTTCCCTGCATCTTCTGCACATTTTCATCATAGTGATAATCTACAGCAATCGGTACAAACAACTTATGAACTGTTGTTTGAAGCTTTAAATAGGTAAATGTACACTCAAAATGCAAATACTCTCTTTTGAAAAGTATACTACGCACATCATGGATAGTTTCTCACCAGACCCTTTAGCAGAAGACTGATATGGAGTATGAAGAAACAAATCAATAAACCAATAAATGGCATTATCTGCAATTCTTGAATGAGCCTGGAAGTCTTGATTTTTAAGTATCTGGCACACTGGTGGACACCTAGGAGATTATAGGCCCATGGCATATGCAATTTAGGTGGCCAGATGTTTCCTTTTAAGTATTTTCTGTAGACCCAACTCATCAGCACCCTGGGGCATAACTTTTGCATCTTGTAGTTACTGCCAAATAAGTGATCCACATTACTATCTGTAGACTATATCAATTGCCACATCGCATAATATTGTCTCAATATTAATTTTGACATCACCGGTCCAACTGTACTTAGAGTCCTTGTGATTTCAAATATTCATATCTTTCTTGTTGTAGGGCACTAACAGATTTATCACAAAAGGATTCACAATTTCATATCAACATATAGCATCATCCATCTTTACAAGTCATAAGTCAACCAGACAGAGAAGTGGATCTCTTCACATTCCAATTTGTCAGAATGCCCTTGCGGAGTCTGAACTCTAGTGATCCCAGTAGCATGGACCCAATGATGCCAAGAAGAATGCAACACAGAAATAGTGAATGGAAAAGTGAACTGCTGCCAAAGGAGGTAATTTCTCCAAATTAACAGAATTCAGTTGAGGTTTATGGAAACAATTGAAGTAGACTTTTGAATATATCAGTGTCCTTTAGTGTTCTCTAGTCAAAGCCGCCGCTAAGTTGATCATAAATAGAAATAATCAATCAAGAGCACTGCCTCACAGTGTTTTGAACCTCAAAAGTGTAGCTCCAATTTATGTCCAGAGAAGTGTAACTCCCTCATATACAAATATATTCTTGATGAATTGCTGCTAAGATTATAAATCAATAGCTTCTAAAACTTTAAATAGTAAGGACATGGGAAAAGATATCCAATGCACATGGAGGACATTGCCGAACCCAATAATACCGGAAGGGATTGCTGAAGGCTGAAGCCAAATAGCCAATAATGCAATCAAGTCAATATTTAAATGAATCCAAGAAAAGTCCCAGTGTTAGCCCAGCTTTCCAATAATTAAACATGGAGATTACACTCCTACTCTTGCTAACTAGAGGAAGAGAAGCCCTATACATGAGAGCCCCAATGCCTTCCACAACAACCACAGCCAAGGCAGCAGATAGAATATCCCAGTCCCCAGTTTGTCCAATAACAGTGGCAAAGGCGGTTGCACAATAAAATCCAACCAAGAAGAAAAGAAGCTTCATTGGAAGATTTTTCCTTACCTCCTGAACTTTAGCACCAAACTTAGTCTGAAAATCTTGAATCACTTTAATTATGCGGGTCCTTCCATTACTTCCATTTGAAGTGGAAGGACTAAAACTGCCGTCGTCTATGCTGCTTCTAACAGACCACGTCATCCTCCTGAAGAGGGGCCATACAGACTTAATATCCCAAAAAAAAGCTAATCCAAGACTACATGACGATTTCCTTCATATAAGTAATTTATTATATTCATCTATAGGGTGTTTGAAGTATTTCAAATGTACAAATGTGCAAACATATGTACATGTTCACATTTATATCCGGAACAGCTGAAAAATGTCCACCTACCTGAAAATCCAAAACATAAAATGATTCTAGCCTAACCTTTTGGGATACCATTTTTTTGAAAGAACACATAAATTCTTCTTCATAAATTTTTCACCAAATTAAATAACAAAATTTTAGCAATGGAAAATCCATTTTTTGAAGATAACTCCATTTCTTGAACCATTATATTAAAGTAAGCTAAAAGCTTTGATATGTGCAGATAGATGAAATTTCAACAATTTATAGAGGATGTAACAAAAAAAACTTTCATTTAACTTTGAATACATGAATTACCTAACCAAAAGAAGTGGAAAATCTGTATTTCCACAAAACACTAGACTAATGTATTAAATAAAAACAACATTGAAGTAAAAACATCTCAAGGTCAAGTCTGCATTAATTGGTTACAGTAGTAACCTGCACATACTCATTGATTGGTTACAGTGATATCATTAAATGTTTCCAGATTTTCTGCAGGATACACTAGTGTAAGCATAAACTGCCACTGACTTACTTGAAATTGTCGATTAAACAAGGTTGAGAAAAACTGAAGGAGAAGCATGGAGAGCAGGTGGTTTTGTAAACAAATGCAGCTACGCCAACATTAGCCACTCCTGAACTAACATAATCAAGAGATGAAAATTTGGCATTTGTCATATAGTTGGATGATGCCATTCTTGTTGCAAGGACCATGTCCTGACTCCTGGAGATAATGCAAAATATAGGAACCATCAAGAAGCAGACATGGGGAAAAAAAGGAGGGGGGGGAAGAGCAAGTACCAGATGCACAGGAGGATGAGTGTAAACATCAATAATCAAAAGCTCCAAACCTTATAATTATATCGATTCAATAAATGAGCAACTAAAGTACTCGGTATTGCCTTTTTTCCTTAGCAAGCTGATCCCTCCTTGATGCAGTTCCTTATATTCATATTCATCTGCTTTGTCTTTTATCTTGCTTATCTTTATCTTAATTATGTTATTATTAACACTAATGAATATATGGACTCGTCATACAACAAATATACGTACAAGAATAACACAGAAACAACAAGACTACGAAATAAATTCAAGTGCAATCAAACAGTCATTTCATTTTCTTTTTTTCCTCCCCAACCATCTGTTTATTCTTTCTTCTCAGCTCACTGAATGTAACTGTTCTTGACTCAATTAGACTCCTTGCCACCCTTGCTCTCCTGAAATTTGTGACTTAATATTTTTAATACTTTTCTTCTCCCCCAGCAGCACAAACTTGCCCAACCTTCCATTTCCCCTTGATAGCTCAAGTCAAGTGAAATTTCCTTTTTTCCCCTTATCATTCAGGTTTTAGCAAATGAATTTACATTGATAATCCTAATCCTTTCTGGGTTTTGTGAATCAAATTACACTGATTAATTTTAAAAGAGATATAATACCAAAACAAATTACGAAAACAAATCAAACTCATTGAGAGCAGCAACATGGGTATGTTTGACCTCTCTCTGTAATATAAGATAAAGCTAAAACTAGCAGTAAATGTTAGAACTTTACTCACCCTGGGATTGAGACTTGATTACGAATTTTGGCGATGAATGCTTGACCCCACTTCTGCCTTTGCTATATGAGCAATGGCTGTTTAACAGAAAAATAGCTTCTTCTCCTTTTTCCAACCTTAATCGATTAATTGATTTTCAAGAAGCAAAAGGCGGTTACGAGAAGACGCTTTCCATGGAGAAGAAACTATCCATTTTGGTACTCCACTGGTTTCTGACCATTGCGTTCGATTGGTGACGGACCGGGTTGTTTTAGCCCACCCGCCCGTTCACCAAATCTTCAATTATCTATGTACAAAAAAAGTTCCACCTCTTTGAAATACTGCCACGTGGACATACCACATCTTCCTCCACCTATGATGCCATGTAACTTCGCCAGATAATGTCATCCTTCTCATGCACGACGTTGGGCATTTTAGGATTCTCTAATCTACTGAAATTTTTAGATAAATTAAATTTATAAAAAATAGATTAACTAAGTTAATCATATAAAGATATATATAAATGTTAGAAGTAGGTTCTATATCTAACATATTTATTGTTGATTGGTATAGTCTACTTATCTGTTTTGTAAACTTGATCTATTTAAAATTTTAAGTAAATTAACAATTTAGTTCTTCTATTTTAAAACATTTTAATGTATTCCCCCAATCTTACTTCTGTATTCAAAGTGACCTCCCATTAGATGGTGTTAACAAAATTCATGATATAGACTAGCACTGTCAATTTTAGGACCGGCCCAACGGACCAGCCCGTTTTTAGAGGGTTAGGGCCGGGCTTGGGCCTTGAGAATTTAAGCGGACCAATAAGGGCTTAGCCCGAGGAGGGTCGGGCTTAGCCCGTTGGCCCGAATTTTTTTTTTTAATAATTTTTTTATAATAAATAGTATATGAATTAAAAAATTTATCTTTAAATTTATATCTATTTATATTAATTTTTTATCCTAATTAACATATGAATTATTTACAAATTTGTTTTATCATAGTACTGTATTTAATTACTTAGAGTATCTTAATTTATCTAAATCACACC
>JASKGM010000009.1:2875907-2922467 GCA_034509205.1 Ceratonia siliqua
AATTTTTATCTATTAAAAATTATTAATTTTAAATTCTTTGTGTATGTCATTTTTAGTAATTTTATCAATCAAAAGTCATTTTACGGTTTTGCAACTGAACACATTTTTTTATTAAAAAGTTATTATCATTTACTCATCCAAACGTAAAACAACTTTTCATTCTACTAAAATACATTCTTTTTTAAAAATCAACTTTTCATTTTATAAAAGTCATTTTTTTTAAAGAACATCCGAACAGGCCCTCAGATTGATCTAGTCAGTTTAATCGATAACATGGTGAACCAGTCATCAAATCAGTTTGATTCTAATAATTAGATTGTTTTTACAATTAAATCAACTTAAATAGTTTTCACCTGGCAGTAAACCAGCGACTATGATTAATTGACCCAAACTAGACAGAAAAAAAATTAATAGATAATTAATTTCATATTATTATTTTACATATATTAATAATAAATTTTGTTATAATTTTATATTTATATTTTAATTAATTTTTAACAAAAATATGAGTTTGGTTTCTTACGTTTATGTTCAGTTTCATTTTTATCCCTCATGTTTATTTTGTTTTATTTTTGTCTTTAATATTTCAAAAGTATACCAACTTAATCCCATGAGATAACACTGTTAAATAAATTAACGATTTTCGCTATCATAATTGTCACAACGTGACGGATGGCCGAAACACAGAGATTTTACAATAATAAACAAAGTAAAAGAATTTAGACATATAATAACATAAGAGTCACGTCAGCAGTCATGTTACTATAAATATTATGATTATTTTTTTAATAAATATTTTTTCATAAAATTTATAAATATTTTTTAATTAATTAATACAGATAATATAAGAAATAAAATTAATATTAGTATAGATAATATAAGAAATTTATTTCTTAAAAGTTTATTTCTCTATAACTTTAAGCATCTATAGGCTAGATATGGTTGATTTGGTTTTTAAATTAATCTCGCAATACAAATTTTGACTATGAACTTATGTTTGGTTTTTAGGGAACCTCTTATAACGAATATCATGTGGAGGAACTTGTTAGTACAGGTAAAATTTAGCTTATTCTATGTTAAGATCATCATGTAATTGAGAAAATTTGGGTTTTGGATCATGTCGTCTAATGATTTTTGATTTGTGATGACAAGGCACTATGCCGATGTACCCAGTTACTGTTCTCCTGGTTCTTAACTTCCGTGGCGACATTATTCTACAGATTCAAGACTCTAGAGCCAATGCCTTTAAAGTGAAGAACACTTCAATATTTGATGCATTTGTCCTCTGCCAAGTATGTGAATTTTAAAATGTAAATATTTCATATTGGGGCAGGTGCCTCTATGATTATTCCAATTTGATTGAACTTTCAGATATTCAAGGAGTTCAATGCTCGGAAACCAGAGGAAATGAACGTGTTCTGGGGAGTGACTAAGAATTACTTGTTGATGGGCATTATCTCATTATTATTAGTATAGATAATAAAAGAAATAAACTTTTTTTATTTCTTAAAGTTTATTTCTTATATTATTTATATTAATTAATTAAAAAATATTTATTAAAAAATATTTATAGTGATATTTATTAAAAAATAATAAAAATATTTATAGTGATATGATTGTAAATGTGTTTCTTATATTGTCACGTGCCTAAATTTTTTATCTTATTTGTCATGTCAATAAAAATTATTAGTTTATTTAATAGTGTTATTTCTTAAGATTAAGTTGATGTACTTTTAAAACATTAAAGACAAAAATAAAACAAACCAAATGTAAGGGATAAAAATAAAACTAAATGCAAATATAAGAAACAAAACTATACTTTTGTCTTAATTTTTCATGATAAACTTTAGTATATTGATTTTATTTTTATAATTATATTAAAAGTTAATATATAAATTTATTAAACTATGTTACTAAGTATTTTATGTTGTTTTTATCATAATAAAGTATTACTTTTTAATTGAAAATAATTGGTTTAATTAGTGACCCAATAATTAAACCATTAACCTAATGACCTGAGTTATTTTTGACTTATCATAATCGTTTATGCATATATAATTTTGACATATAAAAAAGAAAGTCCATCTTAGTCGTTCATACAAGCACAAATAATCACGATGGACATATAACCAATAATGACTGGATTCGAATCCCAATAACTTGATTCTCTTATTAGTTTAATGTCTAGCCCAATTTTACTAAGTATGCTTATACTTTCAGTTTCTATTAATATAATATAAAATCATATATAAAAATGTAAAAATAATATAAAGGTAGTAATAAAATACTAACCTAACTTAAAAAATTCCATATAAAGTTATTAAAAAATAAAATAAAATATCATGCATAATGGACCTTAAAAAAATAAATTTTGCAAAGTATATATTTTTGTCTAGTATATAAGATAAAAATATACTTTTTAGTATGAAATTCTAAAATTATATGTTTTTGTCAAATACGTGCATGCTATGTATGAAATGTTAAAAGTTGGCGCCTCATCACAAAGTGACAACTGCAATTGGAGGTTTAAATGTTGCTAAATAAAATCTCCATTTCATATTAACAAATTTTTTATTAAGGAGGATTATCAATTTTTTTTCTAATACTTAAAATAATTATAATATGTATAGTGCTTTAATAAAGATTAAAAATTACAATATTGACATTATATTCTTCTACACGTGCGTGAGAGGAACTAACTAATAATTATGACGCTTATAGCCATTGTATTGATAAACACTTAAAATTATTCTAAAAAATTAATTAATTAATTTTCATTCTTAATTATTTTATATATTGTTATTTTTATACCCTTAAAATTTATTAGTAATATTTTATTATAAAAAATTATTTATATTATTCATTATTTTAAATTTATTTTTCTACATATTCTAGAATCTAGTCCATGGACCTTGGAAGACTTTAGAGGCACGACGGAAACATCAAGCAAAGCATAAACTCAGATCTTGAAAAATGCTCTCTCTTCCTTCCAGGTTCTTTCTGTTGCCGAACCCTCCACCATTCCGTTTTCTTACTGCAACCTCTGTGATTCCCAACCTAACAAACATCTCCAATAAACGTTTAATCCCGACCATGTCCTTCTCTTCTTCTGCTTCACCTTCAATAGCCAAACCCAAAGAAGAAGACTCTGACGAACAGAAACTCTCCCATGTCCTCAAGTACCATAACCAGACCAAGCACTCCTTCAATAAGTACGCCAGAGGCCCTCATGGCCTCGACTGGGCCAACCAACCAAACCCATTTCGCAGATATGTCTCTGCT
The DNA here is from genome assembly GCA_034509205.1 of Ceratonia siliqua. Taxonomy (NCBI): domain Eukaryota; kingdom Viridiplantae; phylum Streptophyta; class Magnoliopsida; order Fabales; family Fabaceae; genus Ceratonia; species Ceratonia siliqua. Next base: position 2,879,190 of record JASKGM010000009.1, read on the forward strand.
CCTGTCCTCCCTCTTTTACACTTTCCCACTGACAATCAAAATCCATCATCCCCAATTGAGGCCCCTCTATACTCTTCTCTGTTCCTTTCTCTTCCTCCAGCAAAACCCATTTCCAAATCCACCATTTCTCAATTCCTCTATGATTCTCTCGCTCTTTCTGCTTGGAAAACTACAGGATATTCCACTTGGTCGCTCCGGGTTAATCCAAGCAGTGGTAATTTGCATCCTACTGAGGCGTATATCATTGCCCCTCCCATAAAATCTCTCTCCGACTCACCTTTTGTTGCTCATTACGCTCCAAAGGAGCATTCTTTGGAGCTTAGAGCCGAATTTCCATCTGGGTTCTTTCAAGAATTCTTTCCCAAGAATTCATTTCTTGTTGGGTTGTCATCGATTTTCTGGCGCGAGGCATGGAAGTACGGCGAGCGTGCATTTAGGTATTGTAATCATGACGTAGGTCATGCTATTGCTGCTGTTACAATGGCTGCGGCGGGGCTTGGTTGGGATGTGAAGCTTATAGACGGTTTGGGATATGAGGATTTGAAGAATCTCACGGGGCTTCATATTTTCCCTGAGTTTGAAATTCCATCAGGACCTGTAAAAGGAAAGATTCCAGATATTGAGTTTGAGCATCCAGATTGTATTTTACTAGTTTATCCAAATGGAATCGGTGAATTTGATGTGAATTGTAAAGAATTAAGCTCTGCCATATCTGGATTTTCCAAATTGGAATGGAAAGGAAAGCCCAATTTGCTTAGCAAAGAGCATATATGCTGGGATATTATTTATAAGACTGCTAATATTGTAAAAAAGCCTTTGACATTGGGACACCGATTCTCTATTGATACATTTCAAAGGAGTGATCTTTATAGTGAAGCATCATACAAAGGTTTAAACGTGAGACAAATTGTTCGAAAACGCAGAAGTGCAGTTGATATGGATGGAATTATTGAAATGGAGAGAGATACATTTTATCAGATTCTATCACATTGTCTTCCTTCAGGTTGTCAAACTGGAGAGAAGCAAACGAGACAGCTTGCATTGCCATTCCGGGCACTTCCATGGGATGCTGAGGTGCATGTTGCTTTATTTGTCCATAGAGTGGTGGGGTTACCTCAAGGCTTGTATTTCTTGGTGAGAAATGAAAATCATTTTAATGAGCTCAAGACATCCATGAGCTCTGACTTTGTCTGGGCCAAACCAGAGGGCTGCCCTGATGATATTCCTTTATATGAACTAAAGAGATTCAATTGTCAGCGGCTTGCCATGCAGCTTTCATGCCATCAGGTGCATAATGATAGATGGTTTTCTTTCTATATTTTCACATTACATGATATAGTGTCTTAATTGCTGTAAACTTCAGTTACCGAGGGACATGAAAAATAGTGCTGGGGTTCTTTTGATTTCCTTTAATGGTCAAAATTTGCCTTTTGATTTTAAAAGCAATGTAGAAAAAACAAAATGATTCTATTATAGTAGGTGTACTGGCTTAGTGATATTTCACTGCAATAGGTAGTCTGCAAACTACATTAGGCATAACATCCAACTGGTAGCTTTTATGTAACTATTGAGTAAGTGAGTAAGCTATTTCTAATTTTTCTGAACATCAATATTTTAAAATCTGAATAGGAGGATGTCAAAAATTGAAGTGGTTCTCTTGTTTTATTATCCTGAGTTATTAAATATGCGGGATATGAATTATTTGGGGTTCACTATTTAATCTTCATCTATCAATACCTCAAATGTATGGGTTTTAACTGATCTTTGAAGAAATGTCTTACTTCTAATTATAAGCTGAACAACCTGAACTTAATGAATCTTACATTTCTTGTTTAATGTAACACCTAACTAGCAGGAAATTGCAAGTGAAGGTTGCTTCAGCCTTGGTATGGTGGCTCGTTTTGAGCCTACTTTGTGTGAGAAGAATGTATGGATGTATCCTCGTTTATTTTGGGAGACTGGAGTCCTTGGACAGGTGCTGTATCTTGAAGCACATGCTGTTGGAATCTCAGCAACTGGAATTGGTTGCTTCTTTGATGACCCTGGTATGACTCTTTTTCCTCACCATTTCTTTGAGAACTTAGTTCCTCCACCACCGCGAACCCCAGTTAGATGTGAAAGTGAAAGATTGTTTATGTTTAAAATAATTTTTTTTTAATAAAAAGGGAATTGGTCTATGGTCGATTCAGTAACAAATAAATATTAATCCTCCAAAAGCCGGCGTTTTTGTTGATGCGCGGTGGCATCCGCAATCCCGCTATTATTGATTTGTCCCCGCGATGAGGGCAGCTCCCCATCCCTTGGATAGATAGAGAGGGAGGGGAGAGCTTTTGGTTTTTTCAACGGTTAAGCGATCCTCTTCGGATAATTTGTAAAAAATATAATGAATTTCCTATTATTTAATAGAATTAAATAATAAGAGACTGTAAATGAAAGTGTCTTTCTCGCATCCATCGGTCTGGTGCAGTAATATATGGTAATTTTGTGGATGTTACTTGGAGCTAATCCAAAGATGAGTGATTGTGAAATATCAAGACTGAACTCTATGAAATTTATTAATGTCAAATTACCATTTACGCAAGTGCATTTTGCACCAGTAGAGTTGTTGGTAAATATAATTTGACATTATATTTCCATGTTCCATGTTGCTGACAAGCATTATAGTTTACTTATTAGAATGTCACTTTTCTAATCCTTTTCTAAGTATATGTTACAATATAGATAGTGAGAAACTTTTTCATGGTCCCTAACAAAGATGTGGGTTGAAGTACAACCTTGTTGACGTGTCTTAATTACCAGAACATAGACTTGTTCACACAATTGTTGGTCATGTTGAAAACTTTGGAATTTATCTAATACAAATTAAGTAGTTCGATCCTGCTTGTGTTTGTTTGCAAAATTGACTTATTTGGATTTTGGAATTATATCCCAAGACAGTCTTTTTACAATAAGTTCTTCCCCCTCACATAAATTAATAAAAAGAATCACTTCCAGTTAGTCATTCTTTGGTTATAGCAGAACCAAAATATTATAGTCAATGTAGAAAATTCATTAGTGCAGAATATTCTACTTCAAACATTGATTTTATTCTAAACTTCATATGGTCCCCTCATGGAATCAAAAGCTTAAGGTGGCCAGTTAACCAGTCACATTTCACCTCAATGGCTGCCAATATGTGATTGGTCAGTTAGCTCAGCTAAAGCAACACCATGTTATTAACCTTTCAAAGACTCTGTCTCACTGTCTCTCAAAGGCTATTAACCATATTAATAGCGACAGCCTTTTGAATCTGACTTTTTTCCTGCTTCACCTTTTTGACACTTCAAGTGGTAGCATGGTGTATGTATTTCATATGAACTGCTGTTATCCAGATAAAATAGTATGTAGATGAAAAACTAGATCCTAGGATTTTTTAGCATGTTAAAAATTTACATGTGCTTATGAAGTAACAATAGAGAACCCTTTCTTCTATATCTGTATGAATCAATATTATTACATTCCAATTCCTTCCTGATACCTCCCAAGGAAAATCTCAAATTGGATCCCAAATTGATAGGTTACCAATACTTTAAAATTGGAGTTGTATCATGTCAGATAGGTATCCAACGCTCGAATCAAACACAACACGACACTTCAAATTACATGTTGACGCCGCATATTTTGTTATGTTACAATATCTGTATCGTGTCGTATTTTGTATATACATCAATGTCCATGCTTCTTAAACATGTGCACATCATTTTCTGGCAGTATTATAATCCTGGGATTTCTTTTGTTCTTCTGCAGTGCATCAGTTGCTTGGGTTGAAAGGGTCAAACTTCCAGAGTCTCTATCATTTTACTGTTGGAGGTCCAGTCTTAGACAAGCGTATAATGAGCCTACCAGCATATCCAGGCCCCAATGTTGATGCTTGATATCACATAATGACTTCAAACTGCCATTCATTGTCAGGGAGACATACAACACAGTATGCCCAGATTTTTCAGGGCAGGGCCTGCTAAATGCCCACCCTTTCTCCACATGGTTAGAAACTCCTGCCTACTTGTACATATTTGATCATTTTCTGGTGGTCTTAGTGACATACATATCTACCTGTGTTGTATAGTAAAATCTGATTTATTAACATTGTCTGAGGACCAGAAAATGTAATAACAAACCGAAGGTTTATCACTGCATAGTGTCAGTTTCTTTTGTTATTTGGTGGTGCCTACTTATTGATCACTGTTATTGCGAAGGATTAATAGATCTTATTTGTTATAGCCGATAATTGTTATACCCCAACAATGGAGTTCATGTGCAGCATCAAATTACAGGGTTATGGAGTTGGAGTTGTGAATGTGGCATTAGCATGTGGTTATTCTGTGTGGCCCTGATTTATGTTGGCTAACCCCTTCGTGTAGCTGAACATGACTAAACATAGTATATTATTAGGTAGGTAAATGAAAATATGGGAAGATATTTTGTCTTTGCTCAGCAATGCTTTTTGACTTGGAAAAGTCACTCACATCTCCCATTTTTAAATGCTGGGAAAACTTAGCATCTTCCTTGAAGTCAAGTTCACCATGTTCACCCGCTACAGAAGTATCTGCATCAATCTGTTCTGCTATTTTCTCACTACAGCAGTATTTGCAAGCTCCCAAAAGCATTTGCAAGACATTGATATTTTGGTTTTCATGGTTTCTGTACGAGAAATTATAGCCATATCACATGTTGTATCTTTATAGAGGGCGAATCAATCAAATCTTAAAGCTACTAGTAAACTAATCTTTAAACATTATTAAAGTAGGAAACTAATCCTTGAAAGATCTTAAATTAATTAGGAAATTGTTATGACCCAATTGCAAGGTATGAGACTTCAGGCTCATATAAAAAGTATGAGATTCGAATGTAAGATTTATATGAAGACTGTCTAACCTCAAGAGCTAACTTTTGGGGGTGTGGTTTTCCTAAAGGATCATATCGATTGGAATCAGAATCATCCATTACCTCCCTTTCTCCAGCCTCTCTCTCTTTCTATTTCCCTCCTATCTGCGTGGGTTTCTCTCTTACCCTCTTGCCGGCTTGGAAGGGTGGTGGAATGTTATGACTCAATTGTAAGGTATGGGACTTGATTTTCACATTGGAAGTATGAGATTCTAATATGGGGTTTATATGAACACTGGGCTCTCTAACCTCATAGACTAGCTTTTGGGGTGTGGTTCTCCCAAAGCATCATATTAGAAACTAATGTTTTAAAAGGTTTAACTCTAAATTAGGACATTTACAAAAATAAGAAAATATTGAAAAAAAATAAAAATTGTATAGTCTTAGAGACTGCTAAGACTCCAAGAAAAAGTGGTAGAAAACAACTAATTTTGAGTGGAAGCCCTCAAAATGCTGATTCACCCGGGAAGTATTTAGGGCTACCTGTAGTACGAGGAAGATAAAAAAAGAAGCCTTAAACTTTATTAAAAAAAATGACAAAGAAGGTATAAGGATGAAAACATAGATGGTTGTCTCAAGGAGGTAGGGAAGTGATGATTAAGGCTATTGCAAATGCAATTCCATATACCCAATGGCTTGTTTCAAGTTTCGAAAAGGAATGCGCAAAGACTTCGATAGAATTGCTGCCTAATTTCTGGTGGGGCCAAAAAGGAGAAGAAGGAAGAGTACATTGGGTGGCTTGGGACAAGTTGACTTGTGAAAAGAGAGCGGGGGATGGGCTTTAGAGATTTCCAATTAACCTTGTAATTGAAAGTTTAACAGTCCAAGAAAGGGAAGAATTGGTACTATATGAAAAATAAATCTTTTTTAATTTTCTTAACGAATGAGACAAACTAAAAAAGAAAACAAAACTTATATGTATTTTAAAGTTTTTATACAAAAGATCATAGAAAACTTTCAAGGCGCCTGAAACTTTTCAGTTACTTAAAAACCAACCAATTCTAGATTTGAAAAATAAAACTCAACAAATAAAATAAGGATGAAAAAGAATATAGTAATTTATACTGATTCAGCTTCAATGTGAGACCTTCGTCTAATTTCCTTAACTCCCAAAGGGTTTTTCTTCACTATTCAACAATCTCCTTAAAACTCTAATTTTTCTTATTCACCATAAACGAATGATTTTACTACTCACCACAAACATGATGATTTTCAAACTCACTACCAACTATACAAATAATTTTTACTCACTCACAAAAAAAAAAAAAAGATCTCAAAGTAAGAAATAGATTAATAAATACTCTTTAAAAGAGTACATGTTTTGCCTTGTGTGCTCACTCTTTCTTTTTGACTTTTTTATGAAATCTCACAAGAAAAAAATTAGAACTAAAAGAAAAATAGTCTGATGATGTATCTTGCAGTTAAAGTGTGCAGTATTCCTTCTTAAGCTTCTTCAACGTCCTTTTATATTTCTCCATATCTAGCCATTGTGGCTTTTATTCCTCCTTTAATCGCTGCTTTCATCATGGGATTACATTTTGATTTTGATCTTCCTTGAAAATTGCTGCTTCCATCTTGATTTACTATCTCCTTCTTTAGAGGACTTTGATTGTTTTCTTCATGGGATTGCTCTTGATCTTGGTTTTTCATAAGATCTGCAACTTCCATTTTCGAGTTCCCTTCACCTTTACTCTTTCCTTCTTTGTGCATAGCTTATAGGAAGGAGAGACACCTTGCAGAAGATATTTCTTGTACTTCAAAAAATGTTCCCTTTCCAAGATCACTTTTTGTTTTGGTTTGCCTTTTGCTTCTTTCCTTTGAGGTGACGTGTTGCAATTGTTTTTTCAGCTTTGGAGACTTAAATTGAAGGTGACTTTTGCATTTAATGTTTGCTAAGGCTTATTTTCCTTTGTCTTTTCTCTTTTTATGTCCTCTTACATGTTGCAGGGAAATGGTCTTCTTTGCCCATGCGTTTCATTTAATGCTCCCAAGACTATCACCAACTTTTGTCTTTTAGTAACTTTATCTTGTGGTTACTCTTTTTTCTTTCACACAATTAAAATTACACTTCAAGTCACATTCTCATTATTTTGTATTTTTGGGTCAGCATCAAAATTAGATGGAAAATTCCAAAACCAATAGCAGTATTGTTAGCAAAGCAAGGTTGGAGAATACTAAATAACCCTGATGATTTTTGGGTTAGAATTTTGAAAGGAATCTACTGCCCCAATGCTGATTTTATGAGTGCAAGTAACGGTGCTAAGGCATCATGAGTATGGGCGAGTTTGTTAGAAGGCAAAGAGCTTTTAAGGAACGAATGATGCTGGAAGACTGGGGAGGGGAGAGATATTAACATTCCAGAATGAGCCTTGGATATCTTATTTGAATGGGCATAAAGTGCACTATGGTGGACCTTATGACATGATTATGGATGCAAAGGTGGCTGACTTCATTAATAATGGGAAGTGGGAATTGAATAAGGTCGAGGAATGGCTAACTACTGAGGAGTTAGATGATATCAAAAGTATTCCCATATTTATCCATGGGAGTAAGGATGAATTGTTCTGGGCAAGAACTAATAATGGGGAGTATTCAGTTAAGTTAGGACATTTTTGTGCCAAGGAGCATATGAAGAAAAAGTAAGTATGGGAGCTAGTACCTCTTTTCAGCCTTCAAAGGACATGTGGAAAGCTATTTGGAGTCTTAAAGTTCCAATGAAAGTGAAAAACTTCATGTGGAGAGCGTGTATGGTGGCTTTGCCAACTAAAGAAGGACTGTTCAGAAGAAAGTGCACTGATTCTCCAACTTGCCCCATATACTTGAATAATGGGGAGAGCATTTAGCACTTACTACTGCTGTGTGACTAGGCTAAGAGGGCATGGTTCTATTCATCATTATCCCTAAGATTGAATAATGTAGGGGTAAACATATTTGAAGGGTGGTGTTGTAAATGGTTGGGGGAAGATTCTATGCTTTCTGATTATAAGAAGACTTTGGTGGCACTACTGTGCTGGCGAACATGGAAGGATAGGTGTAGTTGGGTGTTTGAAGGTGTGAAACCTGACCCAATGACTACTAAGTATAAGGCGGAAGGATTGCTGAAGGAGTTTGGAGTGTTAATGGGTTGGGGTCTCAATCATCTGCAATGAATAAGAATGTAGATGGCACTGATCTTAGATGGAAAGCTCCTGGGAGAGCCCAAATCAAATTAAACGTTGATGGGGCTTTTCAAGTGAGGAAGGGACAAGCTGGTTTGGGAATAATGTTTATTATAAGGGACAAGTGGCGAAGAGATGTTGTATGACATTTATAGCTATTAACCCATTAATTGCTGAGGCACAAGCACTAAGGAAAGGTTTACAAATGGCTGAGTGTATGGAAACTTCTGATTTTTGTGTTGAATCAGACTGTTTAATTCTGATTAATGCAGTAAAGGAAGCTGATAAAGCCTTTGTCTAATATCCTTTTTTGTCTTATATTGTTCTTTACTTCTTTACCTCTTTGTTTCTACAGTTTTTTGCTTTTTTGTATTCTTTACAGATAACTTCTTCATTTCTTTCTAGTAAAATTCTTATTCCATTAAATGAGATTGAATATTTAAGAGTTCAAGTAAAGAGGCCAAAAACTACAAGGATTGACTCAGCAGTTTAGGAGTGTGTTTCTTACTTTAATTATTTGGGTTCAAACATTAAGGACATCACCTAATCTCTTAAATGTCCCATACCAATACAGAAAATACATCTTTAAGAAGAGAACAATTTTGTGTTTATTTGAAATGGTTTTAAAAAATTATTTTTTTATTTTATGAGAATAAAAAAATTTGTTTAAATGTTTTCATCAGTTGTTTTTTAAAAATATTTTAAAAAAATTATTAGAAAACAAAAAATAGAGAATAATTTTTGTGTGTTTTGATTTGTTTTTATCATATATTTTTTTAAAAATATGAAAAATAATTAATAAAAAATATTTTTATCCAAATAAATATTTTATTTTTTTGTTCTATAAAATTATTATATATAATTAATTTTAAAAATTATTTAAAAAAATAAAACAAAAATAATTTCAAACAATCTTATAATTTCAATTGATACACAAGTTTACCCAATGATATTCTTAGGGGGCGTTTGGTATCGATGACATTTTTCATTCCTAAGAATCATGTTTTCTGGGAATCATAATTCCTGGGAATGCTATAAAATGCGTTTGGTTGACATTAAACATTGATGAGAATGTTAGCTGGAATCTTTTATTCTCATGTTTGGTTGAAGTATAACTTTTCTGAGAATGTTGAGACTTTTTACAAAAATATCCTTAAATAACCGTTTATTTTTTTATTTGCTTCTTCATATATAATAATTAATAAATATCAAATACAAGTTAATTTATATAATTATATTATTTATTATTATTCTAATAATTTTAAAATAAATAATATTTATTTTATTAAATAGTTACTTCTTTGTTTATTTTATTTTATTTATTATATATATTTTTTATTTATATATATAATTTATTATTATTCTATTAATTTTAATATACCTAATATTTATTTTATTAAATTAAAAAATATTTTATTTATAATAATTAATATAAGTTTTTATCCATTATTTTTTTGTCTATTTTATTTATTTAATATTTATTATATTTTTTATTTATTTATATAATTTATTATTATTCTAATAATTTAATATAAATAATATTTATTTTATTAAATTTTTGATATTTATAATAACTAAAAAAAATATATGCATGAGACAGGGGTAAAATGAACTTTTTACATTTAAAAAACTTTCTCATGTTCATGGAAATCTATGAATACTACCACCCCCATGAGAATGTTTTGGTAGAAAAGTTGGTTAAAAATCATTCTTGGAAATTGTTTTTTGGGAATAATTTTTAAAAAATGTATACCAAACATGAGAATCTTCGTTTCCCAAATTAAGATTTTTAAAAAATTAAAAAGAATTCTTCTACCAAATGCCCCTTATTATATGAAAAAACAAGAAAAAGGACAAAGCGACGTGACAATTTGCACTTGTGTGTAGAACTGCCAAACGGGGTGGGCCGTTTGAGACCCAACCCGCCCATTAGACGGGGCGGGGCGGGCTGGAAAATCTCAGCCTGCCAAAATGCTATGTAAAAAAGGAGAAAGTTGACGGGTTGGCCCCCCAGCCCGCCCCAACCCACCCCGCCTCGCCATGCAGGCGAGTTGGAGTAGGCCAACCCGTCATTTTGACAGGTTAGATTTTACTCAACCCAACCCGCCATTTTAAATAGGTTGGGTGGGCTAATCCAGCAGGCCCAACCCATTTTGACAGCTGTACTTATGTGTTACAGTACATTTGGTTGGAGAGGCATATAAAGGGGGTCTCTTTCTTCCTGCATATGCTATGCATGTACTTTTTATTTTCTTTTATTTATTTATCTTCTATTAGGATTTAAATTTATAATTTTCAATTTCAATTTTGGAGAGGTTTCAGTGTTATTGAGTAAAGGCTCATTCATTTATTTTATTTTTTATTATATATAAAAAATACTTGGAATTATCTCTAAATTTAAATTTTTTTACAAATAGTAATTATGAACTTTAAAATTCAGATATTCAACCATTAAAAAAATATACACCATCTCTTTTATATAATAAATTTATTAGTATGAACTCAAAGCTAATATTTTCTTAAATTTAATTTTTTTGCCAAGAAAAAGAGTATTTATTTACTTTCTCTTACTCAATATTTTCTAAGAGAAATTTTGTAAATAAATATTAATTTGTGATTATAGTTATTACTAAAAATATAATAATTTCGCATGAAATAATTATTTAATCTTTATCCATAATACCTTATTTATAAAAATATTTTTGAGAAAAATATTTTTTATATTTTTAGAAATACGCATTTTAAAATGATTCAAGAAATTTTAAAACAGTACTTTAAGTTGCCATCGGGGGGCTTCCTTGCCCGCTGGTAGAAGTATGGAAGAGAAGAAAATGCCAAAAAAGTACCATAATTAGCAAAGAGGCAAGGGATCCTTTCCCATAGGGTTTTGTTCTTACCCCTACCCACCAGACATCTTCTCCGAGCCCGCACAGCTGCGCTACTTCACCGTCTCTTCCAAGTCTCTTGCTTCCGCGGCGGCTTTCCGGTGAAATTTCCGATTTGGTACAGATCTCCGTCTCTACGTCCTGTTTGGTTGCCCCAATAACTGAGTACAGCGTAGGGCAGATTGAAACATTTTAGCCGGATAATGAACATGGGTTTGGCTAATTTTGGTCTTGATGTCGTAGATTGAGCTTTTTTCTGTATGCCCAAATGTTCTTTTCTTTCTTCTCCGCTTCCGTTTTGTCCGTAATTTAAGTTGTAAACTACAAGGTATTCGGTTGCAGCTATGTTATCACTCTCCCACATTTTGATACCTGGAAAATCAGTGGCAAACTAATTGATTGTTGTGGTGTTGAGAATTCCAAGCTTTATTTTTAGGTGAATTAGTCATTGTTATTATTAATATTTTTATTTGGGGTTTGACGTAGTGATAGAACCGCAAGAATTTCTGGGTAACTTTCGTGATATCAGCTTTTGATAGATTTCTGTTAATTTGTGCTTAAGAAGTGGGATTGATTGACTATGCATAGACTGATTACGTTAGTATCTATATTGTTCTCATGTTGGTTTTTTTTTTTTTTTTTTTTTTTTTAAATATCTTAGGTGGAAGGATATTATGCTTGCTGGATTCATTCTGTGGCTGAAATGCAGGTTTTGTAGGTAGAAAACTCATGCCAACCATTTTCGGTTTTGTTTAATGTATCTCTAAGTGCTGTTTCTTAAAGCGTGTGATATTTTGAGTGTCTTGAAGATTCACAATTTTATGTTATGCCAAACTAGAAGTTTGCTACTAATCAACCTTTCTATAATAAACCTCACGTCTCTTAGGTTTACAATTTATAAACTATATCCATATATACATCAATTTTTACTTCTATTTACTATTTAGTAGTTGGTGTGCAAGTAGCCAAATTTTGGGAGAAAATATTTAGTAGTCCTGAGAGTATGGTACCCCCTCCATTGGATTTGTGCCACATAGTACTTTTTTAGTGAAAACTCATGGAGGGAGTACCATACTCCCCATAGTACCAAAAATGTACTCAAAATCTGGTAAAAAGTAACGGCACATTGAGTTCCTGGATTGATAGTAGAGTAGACTATGAAGAGTCCCTTCCTTTCGATTCAATCAGGTTATTAGTTGTAAATTAAGAGTTAGATATTATATGCTTAATGTGGAAGACAAATAATCTAGTGAACTAGCTGTGGTAATTCAACTCACAACATGTAACTGTTTTTGTAGCTTCTTTAAATTTCTCTCCATGATATTCCCAAATTAACTATTGTGACATACTAGGTGTTTTTACAGAAAGAGTGGTAAGAATCTTCAGTTTTTGTCTTCGATATGTCATACATGGAGGTAACAGAGAAACGAAATGGAGTGTAAGAGGTGCAGGTATAAGAGAGAGGACCGAATGATTGTAGTGTCTCCTAGGCCTGTGAATCTGTGAAGAAGGAAGAGACATGGAGAAAATAACAAGATGCCGGATGGTATCAAATGCTCTAGAAGAAGACTTAATTTAATTAAATCTCACATACTTTCCGGCAGTCACTTATATATCATCTTTATAATTGTTATATTGTTATACATATGCAAGAATATCCCAGTTATTTGCGTTAGTTATTATTCTCTTATTCTATGTTAAAATATATTTATCATGTGATATTATCTCTCTTTCCTTAGTTTAGGATCCTCCTATTTCCTGAGTGCAGATATGCAGAAATATATTTAAAGGCCATGGTGCATAATTGGAGGTGTTTTGCTGTATAGCATCCCAATCTGGACCTTTTTTGTGCCACCCCAATGTGCTACCTCTTTATAATTCCCCCAAGCATGAAGCATGAAATTGGGGATAACTTCAGGGTTGAATTGCAAGAAAATAAGCTATAAGGTTATGTAATTGAATGCTCCTTTTAGAAGGTGGTCACTCCTTAGTTCTAAATAGTTTGCCAATCTGATCATGGTTCCTTGACATGGAGAGTAGACATTTTATATTCTTGGTTCATCTATATAATACACTGTTATGCTCACAGACTGGTTACTTGTCATATCAAATTGGAGTAAATGCCTTCGCAATTATATCAGGGTTCCTTTTCTTCCCCATGTTTACTTAATGTCTTCGTATGATCCAACCAAATATTCAATATAGGAAAAGGAAAGAAAGTATATGTTATGCTCAATTGCTCGGGCTGCAACCCAATCTTTTAGATCTGAAATGTTGAAGGACATTTAGTAACCAAACTTTGACCCCTCCAATTGGTGTAGAAGATAAAACAGAGTTCCATATATAATTGTGTTAATTTTTATTTTTATTTTGAACTACTATGCGGTTTTGCACAGCTAATGATCTGTTATATATGCCACTTTAAGGTATAAGTTTGTTTACAAGGAGACATGAAATTTTATCAATGTTGGCTCTCACATTTGGTGAGAATTTATATCACATGGTAATTCAGTTTGAGAAAGCAAAATATTTATTTTATTAATTTATGATGTGATTGTAATTAAGAATTTGGGGTAATTTAGGATTTATTTATCATTAATTAGTGATTATCAGTAAAGGTATATCTTATCCGGTCGTAGTACTCTAGTAGGACTTTGTATTTGAGTTTCATTAGGATTTCTTTGTTTAGGATTGCCTATAGATAAGGCTATAGTCAATTAGGAAAATTACCCCTGATTATTATGATATATTGATATGATGAGGCTTTCTCACCTCAATGAATCCAAAAGATAGAGTACAACCTTTTAGTTAAAATTTAAAATCTAAGGACGTGTTTGCTTTTCCATTTTCAGTGAAAACAGAAATTGAGTATGAAAATATGATTACATGACTTCTACTGTTTTCATTTTTTAGGAAATGGAGTTCATATTTTTTGGAAAATTTGAAAACTACGAAAGTTGTTTTCAATGTTTTCAGAAAATGTAAGTTGGAATTTTTGAAATTTTGTTCAAATCATTCTTTCAATAAATGGATAGAATTTATTATAATTACATTATTAGCCATAATCCCTAATAATTAGAAAAAAAAGAAAAGACATGGTAGGACTACCAAAAAGATAAAAAGATAATTATTATGCATAAACTATATCAACAAAAATGAAGATGAAAATAAATCTACAATTGGAAGCAAGCACGTTTTTAAAAAATTGAAAATTCAAAACTATAAACTATTTCAAGAAATGAAAATAGAAAATTTTCCAAAAACCAAACATACCCTAATTTTCTCCTTTTTCTTGAAGGTTCTCACTTGTCAAATAGGATCTTCCTCTGGCATCAAAATTTTACTTAGAAAATGATAGAAACCCACTCCAAACAGATAGATTAAATACCAGGCAGAGCAATAACAGTACAATATTCTGATTAACAGTCAAGTATTTCACTTACAGGCTCCCATACACCACTCTGATACAGAACAACACAGTAGTAATAACACATCAACTTAATACACATATATCACACCACATTACATTCTAACACTCCGAATAACACTCAAAACAGAACACACAAGTCACAACACAAATAAGTCAGATCCTTTATCACTTTCGAGCATGCTAGCTGCTCCCCACAATCCCTGATCAATTCCCAGATAACTCCCTCTCTTTTCTCCCTTGCATTTATCTCCTTCTGATTAACCACTTGTAACCGTCACAATAACTGTCACAAACCTCTCGCCTTATCTCAACTGCTCCTATTTCCCTCTCTCACAACTGCCCTTTTCCTTTATTTCTAAAATACCCCTGGATTCTAACATTGGGGTCTAACATTACCCCCCGTCCACTTTCACCTTGTCCTCAAGGTGAAGGTTTGCAAATTGCTCAACAGCAACATTGACTGTCTCCCATGTGCCATCACAATCCCACTTCATGTGCCAAGGTAGATACAACTGGATACCACAAAGCAATGGCAACGACAAACGTGCTCCAATGAGATTTCTAGGACCAGCCAAGTTTAGAAAACCTTGTCCTTGAACCTCTAAATTTACATCAGAATGAATAACAGGGGATTCCTTGAAAACTACTAAACTGCTAGCTTCAACTAGATGGACCAGTTCTTTGATAGATTCTTCTATATCAAAAGAACCCTGTACATCACCTTGCACCCAACACCTACTAGGTAAGCCATCATATATAAGAACCATCAGAGCTTCACTGGGTTGTCTTTTTTCACCTTCACCCTTGCTTTTTGTGACTTTGACCCACTGTAGTGGCTTTAGTTGAACCTGCCTATATATGCCAGAGAAATGTTTCCCCTCCTCAAGAACTGCTTTAACTTGATGGAGCTTTGGACCCTTTAACCCTCCTAGATCCTGTGGAATTTTTAATAGACTATTTTGGCTCAATTTTAACTCAGCAGGAACTCTATTCTCAACTAGGCCGAAATCTTCATCGTTCCCAATTTCCTTCTCCTCTCTGATTCCACTTGGTTGAAAATGTCCAATTTTTTCCCCCGCCACCACCAGCATGTTCTGCCCACCACCATTCCTACCCATTGTCGAGTGACTGCAGGCAAGAAATTTTGTGGCGAAGAAGCTTCAGATTGACCCCACTTCATAGGTGCCCCATTTGTAACCCACCCAGGGAAATCTGAAGCCAAGATGGACTGGGTTCCTGAGTCCAAATGGCCCAACCCCGTCCATTCTCCTCTCTGCCACCTTATGGGCTAAGTCTTGGGTTTGTGGCTTGGCCCAATCGGTTCCCAACCCTAATTTCCTCCTTCAAACTATTATGTAATGGACCCCATCAGAAACTGTTCTGCTGCCATCGACGGCCTTGCATTTTCCTTCACGAGTTCCTCTCCAGGAAGGACACTTCCCTTTTTGTCTGTGTTCACTTGCTTGGGACTGCCCAGACTTGTCCCTCATGGTCACCAGCCATTTCTGTTCACCACTGGTCCTCCACGGTGCTGGTACAACACGCCCACTGTTGTGAAATCCCGAGACTAGCATATGGATCTCGGCTTGACCCGACATGATAGGCACTCTTCCAGCCCCCTTGGTCTTCATCTCTACCATGTATTCCCTGATTTCCTTCAAAAAGTCTTGAATAACCCTCATATCATACTTGAGTTCTCCTATTTCTCTTCGTTGATTTTCCAGTTCATGCTTCAAATTTTCCACTCTACTTTCCATTTTTGTATTTACCATTCTCCTTGGATCAACACTGATACCAATTTCGATAGAAACCCACTCCAAACAGATAGATTAAATACCACAGAGTAATAACAGTACAATATTCTGATTAACAGCAAGTGTTTCACTTACCGACTCCCTTACACCACTCTGAAACAGAACAACACAGTAGTAATAACACAACAACTTAATACGCATATATCACACCACAATACATACTAACACTCCCAATAACACTCAAAACAGAACACACAGGTGACAACACAGATAAGTCAGTCCTCTAGCACTTTCGAGCATGCTAGCTGCTCCGCACAATCCCTAATCAATTCCTAGATCACTCCCTCTCTTTTCTCCCTTCCAATTAACAACTTGTAACTGTCACAAACCTCTCCCCTTATCTCAACTTCTCCCCTTTCCCTCTCACAACTGCCCTTTGCCTTTATTTCTAAAATACCGCTGGATTCTAACATTGGGGTCTAACAGAAAATATTATCATGATGAAACCTAGTTGAATCTTTCACTCCACTGTGTCAATTCCTTGTTGGGAGTTGGTAGAAGTGGAATGGCATGTTTAAGTTGAGAGCCATGGAAATGGGTAAGGGATGAAGGTGCAGAAAACCTATCTAAGAATGAGTTACCAATGTCTAATGAATAGATTATTTATCGAGGGGTAGCGTAATTCAATTTGTATAAGTTTCCACAGTTTGGGAATTTCCTGACACTGAACTGAAATGAAATTGAAAAAAAAAAAAAAAAAAAACCCAACCAAACCCAAATCTTGCATGGGAATTCCCTATTATCATGGTTTGGTTGATCAGATTAATTTTGGTAGATATAGCTTCCTATTCAAGTATGAACTCCTAACTTGGATGGATTTGATTAGTAAAATTATGATATAATTAATTCAGTTCTCTCTTGTTAAGCTTGTTGTTTGGATTGCTTGTGTGGAATGTGGATATTAATCCATGTTCGGCTGACTTTTGAGACATCTTTTGTTGCATATACTAGCTTTTTTGTATGTTTTGTTTTCCGTACAATTATATCTGCATATATCTTAATATATTTTTATAATATTTCTCTTTTTCAGCCATGTTGAAATGGAATCTGCTTTCTTTTCGTGTTGATATTAAGTACTTCAGAGTGAGAAACATGAATTGAACACATGTATTGTAGACAAGTATATAATTTTTGCACTGAACACCTTGATTGAACTTCCATGGAAGCTTGCAGGTTGTGTGTTAGTTTTGGTTTTGTTGAAGGAAAGCTTATTCAACCGTCCCATTATTGGCATTAGCTATGCTACCTACTGGAGCAAAAGAAACCCAATTACGTGAGAGCAACAGTCAGAAAGTCCACCCTCAACCCATGGAAGAGGCCATGAATCAGAATCCCGAAGCTTTGGAAACTTTGATATCTAAAGTTTTTACAAATATCTCTTCCCTGAAGTCAGCTTATATTCAGCTGCAATCTGCTCACACTCCCTATGATCCTGATAAAATTCAAACGGCTGATAAACTTGTTATTTCTGAGCTGAAGAATCTGTCTGAACTCAAGCATTTCTACAGGGAAAACAACCCAAAACCAGTGTGTGTTTCTCCACAAGACTCTCGTTTAGCTGCAGAAATTCAAGAACAACAGAGCCTCCTCAAAACCTATGAGGTTATGGTGAAGAAGTTCCAGTCTGAAATTCAGAATAAAGATTCAGAGATACATCAATTGCAACAGCAGATCGAGGAGGCTAGCCAGAAGAGGGCAAAGCTAGAAAAAAATCTGAAGCTTAGGGGTTTGTCAACCAAAGAATCAGAAGATGAAAATGGATTTTTTCCTGTTGATCTAACTCCAGATCTCTTCACATCTGCTGTGGAAGCAGCATCAAAAGCCATTCATGATTTTTCTAAACCTTTGATCAACATGATGAAAGCAGCTGGGTGGGACCTTGATGCTGCTGCTAACTCAATTGAACCTAATGTTGTTTATGCTAAGAGAGCTCACAAGAAATATGCATTTGAGTCCTACATATGCCAAAGAATGTTTAGTGACTTTGAGCAGGAAAGCTTCTCCGTCAAATCGGACAATCTTACAATCACTAAAGAGAGCTTCTTCCATCAATTTCTTGCTTCAAGGGAGACAGACCCCTTGGATATGCTAGGACAAAATCCAGATTCCATTTTTGGGAAATTTTGCAGGAGTAAATACCTAGTGGTAGTTCATCCAAAGATGGAAGCGTCATTCTTTGGAAATCTAGATCAGCGAAATTATGTAATCGGGGGTGGGCATCCAAGGACCCCTTTTTACCAGGCTTTTCTGAAACTGGCTAAGTCAATTTGGCTTTTGCATAGACTCGCTTATTCTTTTGAGCCAAATGTCAAGGTATTTCAGGTTAAAGGGGGGAGTGAATTCTCTGAAGTTTATATGGAAAGCGTGGTCAAGAATCTGGTCATGGATGAAAGTGATGAAAAGCCTAAAGTTGGGCTGATGGTCATGCCTGGATTTTGGATTGGGGGAAGTGTCATTCAGAGTAGAGTTTATCTTTCTGGTATGAGGGTTGCTGAATGATTCTGAAATACCTCTAGACCTTTTGTGCAAACACGTGGTGTATGTGGCTTGTTGAAATTGTCATTTTCTTGTCCTGTAACATATGCTGTTTGTCTGTAATTGATAAGATTCTAGTACGTGGTTGTTGAGATGAAATGAGCGTATCGTTTATGTTGGGTCCTATGATGTAGTGTGCAAACATCCTGCTTCCCAGCCCGAAGAGATCAAGACTGTTTTTGCTTTTTCTCTTTTTTGTGGGGGGTGGGGTAGTCTAGAAAAAGAAGCCCCGTGTCCAGAAAAGAATTTGTGTAGCATATATATATAAATTGAATGTGGTAATGTCGTTATTGTCTTCCCGTGAGATCTTTGTTGGCTGCCTGAAATATTACTGTAAGTATCAATTGCATATTTGCGAAGTAGAGAGATGTTTGATCATTTCATCTCAATAATGATTAGAAATATTACTGTCATGGATCTAACCAAAATTCCATAATTACAAATCAAACCCTTTTAATTGCTACTTCACATAGTGTTGGCAAAATTTCAAGTGCTTAGAGGTAAAGTGAAGGTTCAATTTCCAGTGGTTGCCAAGTCTTTACTTTCTGGGAGCAGTTTCTAGTGCAAGGGAGCTGGGATAGAAAAGTTCATATGTTTCACCAGTAGTTTAGCTCTTGTATATCATTTGGATTAAAGTTGTTAGATTCCTTCTGTATTCCTTGGTTAAGATGTGTCCTTTATAACTGTCTCATTGTTGAAATCACAGTTAAGTGTCCAGACTCCAGAGCTCTTAGAGATGCAATCATGTCCATTAACAAACAAAATGGATGTGGTAGTGAAAAACAGACGCTGACCTGTTAATTGCAAACCCTAACAAAACTCAGTTGAGTTTATATTTGTAAAATCTTTCACTGAATCAAACTCAAATATATCAATGGAGATAGCAAGATCAAAAACTAGGATTTGGGGTATTCTATTTATGTGTGTAGTCACAGAAGTGCAATGATAGTTAGATTTGAAGAAAACTTGTGGTTGTCATATACATTATCTTTGCTGTAAAGAATAAATCGGAGTATTAGCTAAAATGATAAAATTTAAGGTGATGAAAATTGTGGCAATTTTATTTTAGTAAATATTTTTTTGATTTTAATTTGGACAATTTTTTTTAACTTTTAAAATATGACAAAATAACTCATTTAATTCAAAATGTCATTTTATTATGGTGGTTGTTATGCTACTCAGAATTAACATTTTTTTAGATTTTTTAAAATTATTTTAAAATAAAAAATAAAAAACTAAAAACTAAAAATAAAAAGCTACTCATACAGTATTACTACTCATGAGTAACATAGCAACTACCTTTCTTTTAATAATCACACCCCTTATATAATATGAAATTTAGACTAAAATACAATTAACCTTTTTCATATTTGATTCTTTAACAAATTACTTCATATAAGTTTAACTTTATCAGTGAATTCTTTTAAACTTGTGAGATGTGACATAAAACCGTTTACATAACATAAAAAATTAAAAAGGTAAAAATAATTTTTTTATAATTTAATATTATGATCAATTACATTTTTAATTAGAGTTCATAATAGGTAATTGCTAAGCTACTCTGAGTATAGAATAGCTTTTTAATTTTGTAGTTTTTTTAATTTTTTTCATAATTTTTATTTTAAGAAACAATTTAAAAAATATGAAAAAATTTAAAATAAAAGTAAAAAATAAAAGAATTTTTTCTTTTTTTATTTATTTATTTTTAAATACTTATGTTATAAAATATTTTTATTTTTTAGCTTTTTTAAAATTTTCTTAAAATAAAAAACAAAAACAAAAATAAAATAAAAATAAAAACCTACTCATCCCTACTCATGCAGAAAGACCCAATTTTTAATTGGTGTGAGGCAACTATTCACTTTTTTTTACAATTTATAAAAAGTAGTTATTTAAAATAATTATTTTATTAATCTAATTAGGAATTTAGTGCTCATAGGATATTATGTAAACCAAATAATAATTTACTCTAAAATTTATGAATATTGGTATTATAGGTTATTTTTTAATATGTTGATTCAACATATAAGTAATAATAATTGGTTCTTTCAATACATTTGAACCCTGAATACTCAAAAAATTATAACCAAATTCCTTAGTTCCTTGTTACTTCAATATAATTGAATACACAATATCACATTGAATATCAAGAAAATCATAACTGATTTTCTTAGTCCCTTATGTTGAATGATTATATACATAGTTTTCACAACTAAATACTTAGTCAAGTAATATTAAATATTTAAAAAACAATAACTTGCTCGTAAATAACAAATCATACATAATCTATAGTTAATATTAATTTATACTTAATCCAACAACTTAAAAATTACATATTTCATTATAACACTTAACCCACAAAAAATTTACGATACAAAAGAAAGCGCCCGTATATATTAACGTTGATTTATTCTTCTTTTGTGCTCAGTTTTAATGCTTTAAGGTAACAGATTTACAGAGTTATATATCTTCTATGCAAATTCAATCTTAGGTTCAAATTTTAGAACTATTATTTAATTTTTTTTGTAAATACATTAGATTAATATGAAGAATGCATCCTTAAAATAATTGGTGAGAAATTTATTCTCAATTGATGCCCAAACTAATTTAAAAATACTCTTACAATATATAAAAAAGAAACTCAATCTTTGTTTATTTAAACCAAATCATGGCTTCACTGGCCTTTAATTAACATGTGTTTTTCTTTATGAAATTTAAAAAGATGTTTGCCTCTTCCAATACCCTAATCAAAGTAAAGTGAAGAAGGACGGAATTTGAGTAAAGGGTCGCTAATTCAATAATCTTCCTATATTAAAAAAATAAAAGTGAATCGAAGCACAAAAAGAAAACACGACTTATAAATTACAGTAGAACTATTCTCTTGTATTTAATCTAAAATCAATTTGCTTCCATATAGCATAAAGGCATATAATTCAATTCCTGTTACTGTTTAACTAACCTGTAGACCTATGGTATTTTATATCTAAAGTTTTACAAATAATTCATGTGAATTTTAAAACGTATATAATTTTATTGTTAAAAGTTTCTTTAGTATTTAAAGCTATTGCTCAAATTAAACTGATAATTTCAATTTTCAAATATCAATTTAATATGAGCAATAACCACATAACTTTATAAAATTGTTCAATATAAATGGAATAAATTTTCAACAATGATAGGATATTATTCATTATATTAATATTTATATTATTATTTATGATAAAGTTAATTAAAAAAATATGATAAGATAGTTTAATGATAGTATAACAAAATACATGAGGTTGAAAGACACATTTTAAATAACATAAATATAAATTAGCTTTAGGTCAAATCATTGGGAAATAAATTATAATTTACGGTTAAAAAAATGATAATATATGTTTTATGTTAAGGGCTTAAAACTCGCATTTTTAGGGAGTTTCCCATATATAATGAATATTCAGGGGCGGCAAATGGTTGGGTTCGGGAGAGTTTGAATTAGGTCATTACTTATAATTAATGACTCAATTAACTATTTATGATTTATTTTATTTTTTAATTGGTTATTTTAATTATTCATGACCCATTTATTAGGGTCAAATTCAACAACCATTTAACTATTTATGTAAACTTAAGTTGTTACATTAAGATGGTTCATTTTGCATTTATATGTTATTCTCATAAAATTCACACAAAATTAATTTATTTAGCTCCTAAAGCTTGTGTCGAGTCCAGTTCTAACTTCAAGTTCAAAAGTCATGGTGGGTTGAGAGTTAGAGGTAAGGTCTAAGTTCATGAATATATAATATTTATTTTTATATCACATACATCACCATAAGATGACAATAATTAACGTTATTATCGATATTCATAAGATGTTTCAATGTCTTAAACTAATTCTTTAACTCTTTTAATTTGCATGTGTTTTCTTCTTTCCCTCCATTTATATTTTTCATATTGCATGAGGACTTATTGGATGTAACTTTGTCTAGGTTGATACAGTATCTCCAACATATAGTGTCACCGATGATGTGGCACCATGCATTATCATTAGATGAATATGTCTTTTCTTATCAAACGGTGATGCGATGCCGACAAGAACCTGTACCGATGATGGAGTATGGTGGTCTTAGTGGAGAAGGGAGAAAATGGAGAGGAAGTGGTGGTGGCTGGCTAGAGAAGAGAAGGAGACGGAAGTGGAAGAAGCGGGGAAATGAGTATCTAGAAGATGGAGAAGAAGAATAAGGAGAGGGGTGCCGATGGTTAGGAGGTTAAAGGAGTAAAGGTAATTAGGTTATTTTTTTTAATGATGTGGTATGGTTTAGTTTAAATCGCGGTTTGGGAATTGCAAATTGCAAACTGCAAACCAAATCTATTGGCACTATAAAAAAACATGTTTTTTCTGACAGATAACATCCATCATAAAAGAGGAAAAATCCGTTAGGAAAATCATTTATGACGGATTTTGACTTGTCAATATTGATGAGTATCATAGACGGATATTCTGACGGATTTTATGCCGTTAGAAGTTTTCTGACAGACGTTAAGACGAAATCAGAAATTTTTGACGGAAATAGGCTTTAGAATGGGCCATCAGAAATTTCTGATAGAATGCGGCCGTAAAAAATGTATGATAGAGTTAGGCTATCAGAAGCGGTCGTGTTGTCATACATTTCTGACTAAAAGTGACTGTCAGAAAGTTAGAAAATAAGAAAATTTTTTGTCAATTTCTAACAGTTTGAATTCGTCAGAAATTAAATAAAAAAAATAAAAAATTTAATTTTGAATTTTGAATTTATTTTGAATTTTGAATTTTGAATTATAAATTATTATAATTTTATAAAAATGTATAAAATTTATATTTTTATTAATTTACTGTTTAATTTTAATTAAATTACAACTTAAATATACAACATAAACAAATTAAGTAAACATGATCAAAATCAATATTAGGAAGTTAATCAAAACAAAGTATATGGATTAGTGCGATCAGCGATATGAGACTGGGGAGGGGGAGGGGGAAGGATAGAATGAGCAATGACATTGATTAGTTGCTTGAGCATCTGCAATTCTCATTCCATCTAGTCTGCTAGCGCTCTTCGAGTTCCTGTTCTAACTGAGTCTGCTTTCGCTGAAATCGCTCTTCGAGGTCCCTCAACACATTCAACATTTCATATTCCTGGCTGACTCGTGGTGTCTGGCTTGATTAAGCCATATGCACCACACTAGCCTAAGAACCTAGCCCATAAATCTGCCCCTTCTTCTTCCCACAGATAGCCTCTATCCATAAACGGTTGTTATCGATGAGAGAACATATCGACTCCTTAGTATTGGCTTTGAGATCCTTAAAAGATTTCTACATGAGTTAGACCATAATTAGTGAAAAGTAATTTGAAACCCAATTAAAGAGAAATTAACCTATAATAGTAAAATTTAATGAAATTTAAATTAACGTACTTAAGTTCTCTTAGCATATGAATTCACCCAGCCCTTGGACTCGCTATACTGTATACAAAGAAAGACCTCAACAGCGTCTGGCTCGTTCCTCAACTCCTTTGGCTATAAGTAATAGATTAAAGTGTTAGAATAATGAAAATGTAATTAAAATTATAAGTTAATAAAAACTCATGAGCTTCCTCGTATAGTTGGATACGGACATGGATTCGCCTTGATAGTAGTAGTGCCCTTATCCATAGACTGGTTCTTCTTGTTCCGTTCTGATTGGGCCTTGAAATTTTCTTTGTCCTAGAAAGCTACTCCTTGATATCTTTGCCCACCTAGTTGCCACTCGTCTTCCTTTCCCGGATTGCACCAAAACATGATCATATGCTGCTAGAGCACTTATTCTCCTATATCTTACGAATTCAATCATTATACTCTGGTCTCTAGGTACACTCTATCTGCATTAGAAACAATTCAGTTATAGTTAGTAATCATTAAAATCAAGTAAATAGAATAAGAACTATGAATTTTGTTTAATACATTAAATTGGTTCCACCATTGCTCCTTCACATCTTTTGGAACTAAGGTGAAGTTTTTCCAATCCCCTAAAAAATGTGATTCATAAATTCCCGAATTATAGTTCATGGTCAGTAGGCATAGTAAAAAGCTACAAAGAAAAAATTAACTTTGTTATAGGAACGAATATTAGAGTTATTAGACAAATAATATTTACTAACGATTAAAAGTATACTTACCTGGTGTTGCCAACTGGCTTTATACACATGTGACTGTCAGCTTTCCCCTTGCACTTCCTGCTCGAGGGCCTAGAATCATGTCCACCACATACCATTAACTATTTTATAGAGAAGATGGAGTCAATTAAGAAAAAAAGAATAAAAGTAATCAAGAACCTACCTCCAAACTACTTTAACAAGAATATTCCTTCTATAATACCAAAAGACTCTAGGAACAGGTATATACAAGAGATCACAGTGTCTATATTGTTGAATAATCAATGGATTTAACTACACAAAATCAAGAAGTGCTTAAAGAATGAACAATGGAAAATAATATGTAAATAAGAAACTATAGACTAGTAAGCATGGGATCAAGATGACATTATGGTCCTATAGTATCACAAGAAGTAACAAAATTCTACCATAAAAAATCTAGTTGGCCATTCGATATATGTCTTATATTAAGCCTTCAAATTTTGCTCACTTGGAGCTTAGCAAGTCCAAAGGGATCTGTAGAATTCTCATTTTCTGATTCATGTTTCTCTATGCAGGTCCCACTCTGCAGGAAAAGGGGTTAGCAACCTCCTATTTGATATATACTTTACTTCAAAGGCCACCTAGAGCATTTCCAATAATAATTAGATAACAATATGTATATATGTGGATGTGAGTGTAAATTACAAATATATCCAAATGTTCTATATATTAAATGGTCTCCTTGATGTAAATTATTCAAGTTTACTAATATGAGACATAAAGCTCTTTCTTTATATTGTTTTTGGGTACATGTCCTGTGACACTTATGAATAGCCATCTACCATATGCAATACATGCATATTTTTTCTCCCTATTTTTAAAAACTAAAATCTAATGAACTGGACAACTGATAGATATTCCATGAAAGAGAGAACATGTTATATCTAGTACACTTTCCCTCTGTAGTTCAAATGACTGTGGCCCTATCTATTGGTTAAGCATTCTTGTAGAAATTTAAAGTATTTTTATTATTTTATTATGCTGCAAGGTTTACAAGACACCATTATGCCATTTACTACCAAGAATATTGTTCTTTTATCCTCTCTCCTACCCTTGAATAGTTAATACATGATTTTTTTATTTTATATACTTTAAATTTCATGGGTGGGAGTATTAACTATTAACTATTCAAAAGGTGGGAAGGGTACAATAAACTGTAATAATTTCCACCAAATGCCAACAGGAATCTTAGGTTCCAAACAACACAGATAGATCTACAATTATGTTAATTTAACTAATAGCCTAAACTTCTAAGTTATTCTTTCCGATTGAACTATTATTCTGCACGTCCCCCCTTGGAATATCTTAAGGACTAAGAATGGTGTTTAATTAAAGGATAGGAGAATAATGGTAACACACTTCTAGGAAGTTGATGGTTACCAGAATGGGGTGTTATAAACAGGAAAAAATAAATCCAATTTGTCAAATTCAACTTTGTTGAATGACAAACCTAACTTAGTTCCAACAAGTAACAACTACAGTACACAAATGGTAACTTTGGATCATGAATCATTTATCAAGTTGGTGCCAACAAATAACAACTTTGTACTTAACCATAAAATAAAAATATTGTACTTAACCACATAACAAAGAAAAAATCATCTTACCCTAAATTTAGCACCTAGGACTTGTTCAAACTATTTTACAAGTTATGGAGAAGTTTTGTCAATCTAAGCTCCAAGTATAGCAATTGGAATACCAAAACCTGAAAGCAAGATCAATTATTGACTGTTAGAGCATGAACTTATCAGTCACTAGTTTAAAATCAGCCAAAAAGAATTGAGAGGTTTAACAAACAAAAAATTTAAGTGATATAATTTGAATTTACATGTTGTTAACAATTTATGAATAAAATGTGTAAATAGTGTAAATTTACATATATAAGTTTACATCTCAGTATTAGGTTAGTCGATGATGTAGTGTAGTTAGATTCAATCAATAGTGATCAAACCTAACTTAAATGAAGCTAGAGTGACAGGATAGTTTTAGTTTTTAATTATGTTGCTTTTGATATAGGCTTAATCAAAATGATTAAGACCTTCACATGGCAATAATTTCACTATGGCATTTTTTTAAAAATAAAAATTCAAGTTTAAAAAAATTCTTTCAAATAGCCAAATATTATAACAGGATCAGACTAAATACATAGCAACTATGGTTGTTTTTTTTGTTCTGGTGGGTTGGTAATATACTAAGATATAAGATAATTCACTAAAAATTTAAAGTCTCAAAAATAAAAAATTATTGATGAACAATCAATATAAATTTATACACTAAACTAAAGATGATATTAATAAACTTAAAATCACACATTCTATAATTTCATATCACAAAATTATAGATATCATTGAAGCAGAGTCAAAAAACATGATAGCTCAAAAGACCATTGAAAGGCTAAGTAGGCGGTCAATGGCAATGGCGAAACCCAAGGGGAAAAACAAAACTACTAGTTTAGACTAGAGAAAAACAAAACTAATAATTTAATTAGAATAAACATATCTTAAAAGATGAATTATTGCACACTGCTCCTTGTCAAATAGAATTCCAATCTCATAAAGACTCAAGTTAGAATATATAGTAATAACAAACCTTAAATTTACCAAGTTGTAATTTTTATTAAAACCATGGTAATCCACAGAATATATATATACATATTGGAAGCATCATTAGAAGCAGTCAAATATAGGTGACATATATGAAAAAGTCAGAAAAAGCCTGCACCAAGAAAAATATACAAGTCAATCAAGATCTTATTCTATATAAACTTTAGAAGCAATCAAATATAGTGAATGTTTAGTTGCATAGTGTTTTAATGTGCATGTTATGTGATAGTGATAACTATTTTGTTGTCAATTTTGCCTTGGAGCCTTTTGGTTATGTTTGGAAGTTTTTAATTAGAAGGGATAGACTGGAAGGGGGACAAAATATGGGGGTTTCAGCAGGAAGGAGGGAGAACTGTTCCCTGCCTATGCCTTTCCCCTCACATTTTAAAAACTTTCAAACGAGGGAAATTACTCCTTTTCCATCGCCTTTGTTGCACACCATCTAGTCACAAAATACCCAAAGTTAGGAATTTAATTAACCAAAGTAAAGTGAATCAATTTAAAAGTTAATGGATCCAAGCTCATTCTTAGTTATAACTTGAGTTTAGGCATACATGCTCATTCGATGGTCCTCTTCACGAGACCAAATTCCACTGACCACAATGACCTTATTATAATTTTGGGCCAATAACATTGGCTCCCCTAAGATGAGAGCAAAATGTCCATCTAATTATTAGACCTCCAGTAAAGTCATGCACAATATAGAATTTACAATATAATCATGGAACTATGAGTAAGGGAGGCTAATGGATGAAAGATTAAAAAACTATTGATTTCATCTTCCTCTATGGCTGCACTGCAGACTATCCTAGTTTTGAAAAACTGCTAGGTTGTCTGATTGCTTAGTAGGCAAATAAGCAGAGAATTATGCAACAGTATCAAGTATCAACCAAAAGAAGACACTGCCATAATACATTGAGATGATATTATTCTATTCTTAAGTGCCATTCATAACAAGTGCTTGAATACTCCAAGCCTGTCCAACTCTCAAAGCAAGAAGCCATTATAAACTTCACTTCATTCAACAATAAACCAAATGATTTGCAATCTTAAAATGCAATACAAAGAAGCACATGAAGAAACAATTGGCACTTGACAGCTACCATAAACTTCAATAACGTTAATGAAGAATCCCCTTATTGTGGTCATTTATCTTGTGATTCAAGAATTGACTGACAAGGGAGTTGTGGCATAGGCTCAAGAGCATCACCTTCTACATTTGGACAGCCAAACAAAACTAACAACATATAGTACCACAAATTTCCTAAAGGAAGATTCAAAAAAAAAAAAAAAAGAAGAAGAAAAACTAAACTAAAAAACAAAAGTGATAAAATTCACAAAATCAAGTATAATAACAACTAACAAGCAATTGACGGTCACAAAATCAAGTATCTATCATTCTAAATCGATGACATCTCTTTCAGCAAAATACCCAAAGACCATTCCAAACCAAAACCCAAATTCTAGAAACCAAGAAACCCAAAACCCAAACAAACCTGCGGGAGTGATCACGCTGAGAACATGGGGGCTGCAAGGAGGTGACTGGATGACGGTTAGGCGACTAGACGACGCTGAGGGTGTCATGATTAGGAGGCTAAGGCAGAATTCCTAAATGGCAGAGAGGAGTGGTTCAAAATGTTTGAGTGTATGGAAGAGAGGGAAACCAATGTATTCATAAATTTTATTAACATTTATATTTACTATAATTTTAGAAGCAATTATTTTATTATAAAAAATAGTTATTGATTGAGCAAATTTGGAAAACACGAAAAGAAAGAGAGGTCCACATGTGACAAGTATTAGAGACACATACGAAGTATATGGTTCTTATTAGATATTAATTAGGAACAATGGTGTCTAGGCAGTAGGCACCTTTATTAGAATTTACGCTATTAAATGTATTAAATATAATAAAATTTTTATTAATGACTAATTTTAATTTTTTTTGTTTAAATTTTGGGTTTATTATTTAGTAAAAATTATTTTTATAAATACACCGAGTTGATTTTAAAGCATATTTTGAATTTTGCAAAGAGCCTAAGAGTGAAACCAAATAGTAAAAGTAAATTCTACAACTATAAACCTTAACCTAAATTTTAGAATTCATATAATAAATGTTGTTGAAATATATGAATTTATAATATATATATATATATAATTAGATATTAATAAAATATATGAATTCATAAATTGAGTATTATTATAAATATTAATCACTTTCTAATACATAATCACTATGAGGGTTTTCATCAGTTTTCCCATCATTGCTACTATAATCTTCATTTTCTTTATCAATTGCTTCTCTATCATCATCAACTTTAGGTACAAAATTCTCATTTATTGGTATGTTCACTTCCTTATAAGTAAATGCAATTGTGTCATCTCTCAAATCTCCTTGAGTCTGATCATTATCAAGAATTAACTCTGAAGAGCTATGAGATGTGTCTTTGAAAGGGGCATCTGGGGTATTAATTGTATGCCTAGTCTTGGTTTTAATTACATGTAACTAACCCTACTTACTTGGCATTGTTTGGGGATAAGGTGCAAAATAAACTTGCTCCGCTTGTTGGGCGAAGATGAAATGATCATCCCCTTTATATGTGGACCTTGCATTGACCTCCACAAATCCATATTTTGGATAACTCCTTGTCCCTTAATTGGAAAGATCAAACCATTTGCATTTAAAAAGTATTACATGCACTAGGCGATAAAGAATATTTGACCTCAATAATTTCCTTTAAAATGCCATAATACAATGACTCAACTTCATCATAACCAGATCCTTTCAGACAAACTCCACTGTTGTTAGTTTTTTGCCCATGAGACCATGCTTCTGTATGGAACTTATAGCCATTGATGTTCATTTGTCCCTATGTGCTCACCTTCTTTGCCGAGCCCCAAGCTAAATATTTCAGAAGGACATCATCAGTCCCATTTGCAGTGTTTAGCACCTAAGTATATTATACAATTAGTCATTTTATAAGCATAAGTAATAATACGTAACATATCAAAGACTGTTAAAGTTACTTACAAAATTCCTAAACTACTGAGGAAATCCGTTAGCAATGTGTTTGTCAACCTCATCACTAGATAGATCACTGTATGTTGAGGATAACAACTGAATGTTCATGCTGTATCAAGAGAAAATGTTGTTAACACATAAGGATTTATTAATGACTATTTAAAATTAAATACGAAGCTACAAAACTATAACTTACTTCTGATAAGGTTTAACATCTAGACAATTTAGCAACACATAAAGTGTTATAGATGATAGGTCTTCATCAATTAGATAACGTTCAGTCATAGTTCTATATAGGTAGGCGGGATAGTTGAAGATTGAGATAGGTTGACTAGAAGAACTTTTTCTAGCATCATCATTCTGAGGCATTCATCTAGTTCGTGAATGGAAGTAAGACTTGAAGTAATATGAGTAAAAAGTCCAAGTTTCTTCAAGAATATAAGCCTTGGATATAGAATCTTCCACATGAGCTTAATTTTTGACATTTTGCTTTAACGTGTGCAAGAACCTCTCAAAATAGTACATCTATCTATATTGCACAGGTTCGTTCGCTAATGCTTTTTCAACTGAGTGAACAGGTAAATATTCCATAACATCAAAAAAACAAGTGCAAAATCTTCTCAAGTCTGCATAGGATGAGATGGATGTTCTTTTCCATGATCTGTAAGTCAACTTTGTGTAAATTGGGAGAGCAAAGATCTCAAAAAAATTGACTCAGCTCCACAAGAGATTACCAAATTGCAGGAGGTAGCCTACTGAAAGCTATTGGCAAGTGTCTCTCTATAAACACATGAAAGTCGTGACTTTTCATGTATGTCAACATCTAAGAATTATTATTGACCCATCTTCTCAAGTTTGATGCATATATATCTAGAAGCTTCAGACTCTGCATCCACTTACAAATAGTGTTCTTATAGTCAATGGTTAATGTGTAAAGTGCCTTTGGTTTTGCACATCTACCATTGCCTAATTCTTGCAACTCCAAACTTGGACGCTTACAAGCTTGGCTAAATCCATCATTGCCTTCATATTATCCTTGGTCTTATTTTTGACATTCATCACTGTGTTGAATACATTCCCAAACACATTAACCTCTGTGTGCATTACAACTATATTGTGTGTGATTAATAAAGCAGGCTAGTATGGTAAATCCCAAAAAATGCTGCGTCCAATTATGCATTATACCATAACCAGTAGAAGGCTGCCCCTACTTTCTGTTACTCTTGCTTGTCTCAATACCTGTACATAGAGTTCATCTCTAGATAAGTGATTGGGTGGGATGTCTTTCTTAGTTTTATTCTTCAAGAAGTTGTTCTTATTTTGACGAAAATGATGCTCCAATGGCAATAATTGTTGATGACAATCAAAATGATAAATCTTCTGCCCATGGTTAAGATAAAATGCTTTCGAACTGTCCATGCAAATTGGGCAACCCAACTTACTAGAGGTTTGCCAACCCAATAACATTCCATATGCTGGAAACTCATTGATAGTCCACAAAAGAGCAGCTCACATAAAGAAGTTATGTTTCAATGAAATGTCATACGTAAGCACTCTTAATTGCCAAAGTAGTTGTAGTTTGTCAATCAGAGGCTACAATAATAAGTAATTTTACTTTTTGAATTACGTGGATAAGGAATAATCGTAGATAAGAACATGTACTCCCTTTGCATACACATGCCCTATAAGGAGTAATGATGATAGGCGAAGAAGAATGTCTTGGCATTCATTCTGAATGGACTGAAACCATTTGCACATAGACCCAACCTAGCATTCGTGGGATCAATAGCAAAATATGGGAAATCTTGGTCAAATTCCTTCCATGTCTCTCCATCTGATAGATGTGACAACACCCCTAACTCATGTGAGTGTTCTCGATGCCATCTTATTTTCCTACAAATGTATTAGATATAAAAAGTCTTTGTAGTCTGGGAATGATGGGCAAATACCACATCTATTTGTTTGGAACATCCTTAACCTTCTTTTTACCAACTTGTGACTGTCTGAACCGTGTTGCACCACAAAATTGACACTATCTAACATCTTCTTCCTTGCCATAATACAACATGCACCCTTGTGAACAACTGTCAATTTTCTTATACCCATAATCAAATTTAGAAACTAATTTCTTGGTATGGTACAAATTTGTAAGCATTTGATGACTGTTTGGTAGTATCTCACTTATCAATGTGATAAACTCATCCATACATGCACCCACACCATTATATTTTGACTTAATGCTCAACAATCTAACAACCGTTGAAAGTATAAAGTGTGTCTCACATCCATCCTGTAATGGAGACTGTACAGAGCTTAACATATCATAAAACTTGGTCGAATCTTCATTAGGATCCTCCTTCGCTTTGCAGTACTCTCTTTCAAAAGATGGCCTAGTAGCATTCATAACCATCTGCTCGTATAGCTGAAAATATTATGTCTCAACCTCAACTAGCTGGGGTAACGGTGGCCTGACTTCTCCATGATACACCCAATAATAGTAATTCTCCATAAAACATTTCTTATATAGATACGCCCTTACATCATCTAGTGTTTAAAACTTTCGACATTTACATTTAGTACATGGGCATCTAAATGTCCATTTGTCAACACAGGCATTATGTGCAAAAGTAAATTGAATAAATTTTTCAATGCCATTGTAAAACTCAACTGTAATATTCATACTATTGCGATAAATTTTATTGTTTGTCCAACGACAATGCTCAGGGATCTCTATATTCCTTCAATATTAAACAATAATTATAAATTCATTATATCACATAAATGCATCAAAATATATACATCAAATAATAGTGACTAAAAAATAATCCAAAATTTTTTTACAAATTAGTAACATCCATCATACAACAAAACCAGAAAAAAAAATTTGTCAAAATGTAAATAATATCATATATAATTCAATTTATTAAATTGATCCTTACATTGTAAAATTGAAATTCATCTAAAATAATTCTAAAAAATGGGAAAAAAATATCCAATACTCCATGTCCATCAAAAAACAAAAGCCCCCCAAAATTTCCCAAAATATAAACAATAACATACATAATTTAATTTATTAAATTAAGTCATAAACACCACAAAATTGAAATTCATCCAACAAATTCAAATAAATTTGAAAAACTTATCCAAACACTCTACATCTATCATACAACAAAAGCCCTAAGAAATTTCAATATAAGAAATCTACATATACTCCAATTTTAACATTTTAATTCATATTTCAACATAATTATCTCACATCAAACTGAATCATATTATACCAACTCTATATACTATCAAATAGCTATCAACCACATCATATACTTACACTAAACTAAACAACAACAAAATTACCCAGAAATCACCCATTAACAAACAAAATTTAAGGGTTAGAAAAAGGGACAAATTTAATAAATTTCAAAAACTTATCCAAACACTCTACATCTATCATACAACAAAAGCCCTAAAGAAATTTCAACATAAGAAATCTACATATACTCCAATTTTAATATTTTAATTCATATTTCAACATAATTATCTTACATCAAACTGAATCATATTATACCAACTCTATATTTATACTATCAAATAGCTATCGACCACATCATATACTTAAACAAAACTAAAAAAAAAAACTAAAAAATTACCTAGAAATCACCCATTAAAAAAAAATTTAGGGGTGAGAAAAAGGGACAAATTTTGACAAACCTCAATGGAGAAAGGATATGGATTAAACACCACTTCAATTCACCTTGCCAAAAAAAGCCCAAAAAAGGCTGGAAAATCTATTTGGACGAAAAAATCAGAAAGAAAATGCGTTTGGGGGAGAAAGAAACTGTTCAAACTGAAAATGAAGGAGGAAGGGGGTAGATATTGACTTTTTTGACGGCCATTTTGACAGAATATGGTCATAAGAACAGCCCAGAAATGCATTGTTTCAATAATTTTGTCCACTTTGATGCCGTTAGAAACTGTCGGCGGGTTTTTTTTTGACAAACATAGGTCCACTAGAAGGTTTCCCGCCATCGTTCGTGCCTTATTTCTAACGAAATTTTTGTCAATTTCATTTCCGTCAGAATGGCTTCAGAAAGTTCGTTAGAAATTTTGAAGGAATCTGTGTCCATCAGAAAAGCCGCTAGAAAATTCATGTTTTTTTTGTAGTGTGGTTTGGAAGGAAGGAAAACAAACCAAACCGGTCCAAGCAGTTTCGAAGTTTGGCCTGAACCGCTTAACACCCCTACATTATGTGTGGTGGGTTAATAGTTAATTAACCATGCATTAACCACTAAAACCCAAACTCAATTAGTTAGTCTAATGACCTAACTTATTTAGTTGGATTATAGTATAACTAGGTTAAAATAATTAAATGATTTTGAGTTATAGTTGCCAACTCCGATGAATATAATTACAATTAGCAATATATAAAAAAGTTGCAAAGTAGAATATTCAAATTGGTTTCGTAGGTTGATATATTTGCTGTCTCACTGGCCTAGTTGCAATTCAATAATCAATTAACCATATAGTGGAACATAATTGTTGTTTCAATGAAGAATCTTGTAATCTTGATTTAGGGTTTATTAATTAACTTCATTTAAAATACACACATAATATATATATATATATAAATTCTTAGTTCTTAACTAGATTTGGTCTACACATTTTTTATAAATCAAGTCAATTATAAATATATACATAAATATGTCAGAAATAGATTCCAATGAATCTCACCTCTAACTAATATATGTATGTGTGTATTTACAATTAGCATGATTTGTATTTTTTTATAGATCGAATTTATTTTTAAGCTATCCTATAAGAATTTCTCTTATTAATTATGTTTTGCCACCAATTTCTCAACCACATGGCTGATTTTGTTTGACTGTCTCTTTTCCACTGGACAAAGATCCCTTGTCCTCGCCGTATAATCTCTTTTCCACTGTTATTAAATTATACCTACTCATTCAAGTTTCATACATTTCTTTTCCATCCTAAGGATTACGAATTATTTTTTTTTTCTCACAATGCTTACAATTGTGACAAGTGATTTTGAAGTTTTGTTTAACTGGCCCTATTTGAAAACAATTTACTTGGAACCAAATAAATTCTAACGATATAAAAAGATATACGGACACTGATATTTTATATTTATATATATTTATATATTTAATTTATTTGACTTTAATTAGAAATTAAATATACAACTTTCAGTTATGAAGATGATTTCAATACCACTAAAGTATATTGGTGATATCTTATATTTCTTTAGTATCTTATAATATGATATAATTATATAAGATACCAAAATATAAGATGCTATCATTGATTGTATCACGGCAAATTCTACAGCCCCATTTTGGGGCTGTAGCTTAGAAATAATAGTGTCGATTTATAATTTTTTGTATTTTAATTTTTTAATTTTTTGATATTAATTATTTATTTATTATGTCATATATTTTTTTGAGAATTTTTTAAAATTTTTAAAATTTTTTTTTGAATTTTTTACTTATACATGAATAGTATTAGAAAAATTATGAATGAATAGTATATGAAAATGTAAAAAAATTTTAAAATATTTCAAAAAATTCTTAAAAAAATATATAACAAAACATAATTACTTAATATTAAAAAATTAAAAAAATTAAAAAAATATAAAAAAACCATAAAAAAGGACGGCAGGGAGCAAGCGCCTTATATCACTTGATTGTCACAAATTCTTAAATCCTCTAAAGTGGATTAAGGTACCACAGAATTCCCCAAAATCATAAAAGTTGTGAGATTTTTCATTGAACAAGTAGTATTTGTGTTGTACTCATCACTTGGTCCTAAAGTCTAAGCCTTTAAACGTATCACAACAAAAAATTGACCACCATCTTTACTGAACGTGCCATTGATTAATAACCTTTCTTGAACTAGGGTTTTCTCCTCCTTAGCATTTTTCTTCCTATCAGATTGGAATCTTTTATGGGTCTATATATTTTATCTACTTACATCTATTAATAACTATATAATCCATGCTTAACGTTAATGCTACTGCTAATAATTCATATTTTGACCGACCGCCACTAATTAATCAAAAATTTGAAACCCTCATTGCAGGTAATGCAAGTAGATCAATATAAAAAAGAAAAAAGAAAGCAAGAAAGTAAGAAGTAAGCATGTGATGATGTGAAGAACCCTCTATATAAGCAACATACCCCATTGTCATTTTCTCCAACTTCATCCTCCATATCACACTTAGAGAGCTATTAGAGCTTCATTTTTATTAAGGTTGAATTGCGCCAATCAACGAGTTTTCATTTCGGTTCTTGCTGATAATCACTGTTGGTTGGCATTTATTGATTATTGTGTGCCTTACCTTATCTGCCTCTTAAATTTTCCTTTATCTAAAAAGAAGCTTCCATTGTTATCAATTCAAGATGGCACAACTCAATCTCACAATGCTGGTAATTTTCCTCTTTCTCTATTCAACTTTTTCCCTAGTTGAGCCATCATTGCCCAAACGAGCAGAGACACTGGCCTACATAAGGGCTTCTTGCCAAACCACTCGCTACCCAGATCTTTGCATTCAATGCCTTTCCAAGTTTGCCAATTCCTCCATGGAAAACCCACAACAGCTAGCTCACATAGCCTTATCCGTGAGCCTATCCAAAGCACTATACACTAGGGCATACTTATTGGAAGTGGCCAAACAGCTCAAGGCTATGAAGAATAATACCAGAGACTACCTTGCTGTGCAAGATTGCTTGAGGCAAATCAATGACAGTGTGGACCAGCTTAGCCAAGCCATCAAAGAGCTTCGCCAGTTGAACAGCTGGAATCCGACCGGCGCCATCGTGGATGACAAGTTCTTGTGGCACATTAGTAACGTTGAGACATGGGTGAGCACTGCCTTAACTGATGCTAGCAGTTGTGTGGAGTCGTTCCCTGGTCAGAGGATGAGTAAATTGAAGGCTAGCATTAGGGTTAGGGCCCTAAATGTTGTAGAGGCCACTAGCAATGCACTTGCATTGTTTCATGGATATGCAGCCAGGTATAGAGTAGCAGCTAGAGCCACCAAGAAGCCCTAAAAGTACTATATAAAGCTAGCCCACCCTTGTTTGTTCATGTAAAATTGTATACATGTTTTTTCTAAGGGTGGGAATTTGTTATTAAGTATATATGAAAGGGATATTAAATGTAAATGGTCAATACATGAAATTTTATTTGTCGATAAAAACAATTTAATTATTTATTTATATTTGGGCAATGATTAGATATATATGCACCAGTACATTATTTAATTGAAATTATTAATTATTAAATGTTAGATAAATTTGGATGTCCTTAATATTATTCAATAATTAATATAAGTGCTAAGACATGGTAGATATATATATACTCCTTTCATTTCATTTTATTTGACATTTAAGGTAATGATATCAAGATTAAGGAAACTATTAAAAAACCTCAATTCTAGCAAAAAATAGTTGTACAAGACTAAATTTCCCTTATTAAAGTCAATTTAAACTCTTATTACTACTCTATTGAAAATAATAATAAATATGGATAAAATTAAAAAAATAATAATTAATATTTCATTAGGAATGTAAAATGACAGATAATTTAAAACAAACTAAAATTCTTAAAACGACTATTATTTTGAAACGGAGGGAATATGTTTTAATATTTAATTTCTTTTACATGCATTTTGGGTTTTTAATGGATTGAGAATCCTTTGACCTAGTCTTATCCACAACTCCACAAGTGATTATAAACTTCACCAAAGTAATTAATAGGAGAAATAAATAAAAGGGATTAGTTTAGGAAGTGATTTTTAGGAAAACATTTTCTTAAATTTTTATTACTTAATAAAAAATTAATCAATGGAAAAATGTACGTAACATAGTAAACAAAAATTAACACTTTGGTTAAAACTTAAAATCATAAATCATTTTCTTATTTTTATTTTTTCAGCTCCAAGCTTAGACCTCCTAAATGCTTCCATCTCCTCCTTATATTTTTCTTGACTCACAAACCCAACTCTTCAACTTGGACCTAACTCTTAGCCCGGGCTTTAAGACCTTAACCCGACCTCGAACCTCACACACAAACCCAACTCCTAGATCTATACCCTAATTTAAAAAGCAAAAAAGAATTTCCCATGATAGATCAAATAATGGAATATATATATATTTTTATTCTATTGTCTAAGTTGGCTTGAGGAGCTGATGTAATACCCATTCTACATAAAATTTTTTAGTCAATATTCTCACCATAGGGAATTCACTATTCCTAATTGAGTAAAATTTTCTTCATCTCTATAAAATATTTTACATACTAAGTTCAAATTTCTTGTTTAAAAATAACTTAAGTTCTTTTAAATTTCTAATGGAGAAAAAAAAATTGGTAGGGACTTTTTGGGTCAATTGCAAGTCTTTTCTTTGGAGTGTCTCTAGAAAATTTGTTTTTGAAATTACCTCTTGCATATCTTTCTAGAAATTCTTTCAGCATATTTTTTTCACCCACATCAAATACCTCTTGTTAAATAGTTTAGGAAGCCTTGTCCATCTTTCTAGCCATAAACGAACGTGTTCTCCAAATAATTCAAATGGCAATATGATATTTGAGTTATAGTAGCCCATACGCACAACACTCCCTTGGCAACTAGAAATTTTATGGCTTTTCTAGGAAACACTATAATAAAATATTAAGGATCTTTTTGTTAATATATCATAAGCATTCCTAGTTTAATCTAGAAGATTTCTCTCAAAATATTAAGATAATGCCACTCTGTTCCTTAACACCTATACTCGATCAAGCTTCCTATTCTCTCAACTCTTCCAAAAATTTTAAGGCAATAAAATATCAACGAATTGATAAGAACTCTAGGTGATCTGTCTAGAAAACACGAGAGAGCTGAGTGCCTCCATATTTTTTGCTGGAACAAATAGAGTGAGTGAAAGGGAGAGAAAGTGAGATGAGTTTCCCCCTACATCTCATCGGTTGGAAATCCATGAGAGAATGAGAAACAAGAGCTTCCTTCTCTATTTTTATGTAAGAAGCACATACCAGTCTCTAAAAGAAAAAAGAGAAATCAGAGAAGGATACTGATATGGTCGGTGTGAGCTACGTGAAGAGGGGGTATAGCGTCTTCTT
Source organism: Ceratonia siliqua (assembly GCA_034509205.1). NCBI lineage: Eukaryota > Viridiplantae > Streptophyta > Magnoliopsida > Fabales > Fabaceae > Ceratonia > Ceratonia siliqua. The sequence goes on from JASKGM010000009.1 coordinate 2,918,886, forward strand.
GAAGTTGTTGGCAGCATTGGGTTTCTAATGTAGTACCTGCTTCTAATTTCTCTAACTATTGGCTCCCTATGGTAATTTTTAAGCTTAATCCTGATCTTAGATACCAAATAGAAAGAATTTAGACTACGGGTAATATGGAAAGTGGTTTTAGCTGCTTGATATTGGTATTAGATACTAAATAGGAACAAACTAGTTTATGAGTAACTTGACTAGTGGCTATGACATTTGAAAATTTGAGTATCACTTGGCTATTTGATGGCTTCAATAAATGGAAATGTGGAGGTAAGGGAAGTCCTTAGTATTACTATATATTTGGATGTTAATTTAAGATGCCCCTAAGGTGTTTGTTAAAATGACTGAAAGGGATTTACTTTACTCTAGGTTTGATTTAAGAATATTTCATTTTTTGATTTTGATTCACTCTTTGATTATGGTATTAGAATTGAAGAGTCCCTTAAGAAACTTCCCTTAGGTGTTTGGTCTCAAGTGAATCTCCAAAACTGAAGGATAAATCATGATTCTCAGTTGGTGTGGCCAAAGTCCTCAGGAATAATGGTAATGAGTTCTAAGGTTCAAGTTAACAAGGGGAGTGGATTCCTATGCCCTTGGTTACATGCATTTTCCTCATAAGTTATATTTACTTTAATTATGTTGATTATTATTTGTAATACTTAGTAATTACGTTATTTTAATTCATTAAAATATATTGTTATTGAAATATATTTGGTTATTAATCATTCTTGCATAAATTCAAGTTTTCTTGCATAAATTCAAGTTTACAAGACATGAGTTGATTTTCATAATTTTATGCAGGTTCATGTTGCCATATTGACCCTTACATCTATTCCTTATTATGAGATTTTTTTTTTTTTTTTTGCTACAAGCATGTTGAACTCATACAATTAAGAGGATTTTACCTATGTTTGATCATGATGTTTTTTTTCTGAAGATGTTTTTACTAGATTTTCATATCATAATATTGTGCACGTGAATATTATGTGGTTTATACCTTATGGTTAAATGTTTTATTGGAAGTATGTTTGCAAGGTGAATGAAACTTTTTGGGTGGATCCTTAGTCACTTCCATAAGGAAACCCTAGGTGCACCTCGTATATAGATTGTCCATAGACTATATTGGGAGGCATAAGGAGTTACATGGAATGGGTATATAGCTAACATCCGTGAGTTGAGCTCATTTCGGATTAACACTTATATGTTACATGTTATATGAGAGAGTTTCCTTTTTGAAGAACGAGGGGGTCCATCCTCAATCTAAAAATATTTTCTTACCACAAATGATTGGACTTCCCATCCATAAGTGTTTGGTTTTCAATTATATGAGTATATGAAACATTCATCTCTTTAAATGGAAGTTTTGTATAAGTATATAAATTTTACATGTATGAGTACATGTCATCTCAAATGTATAAATACATGAAATTCGCCTAATAAAGCTTATGAAATTTCTATGTATAAGTACACGAGTTACACTTGCATAAATATAGAGAAGTTATTAATTCAAGTATATGAGGTTTCATGCATAAATATTTGAAATGTATATATATACCATTCTTTAATTATTTTCATTGTTTGTACAATCGCATGAAATTTACTTTGGTTATTGCTTCATTAATCAGATTTATATAATAAGTATCGAAGCATTATATTCGTATATGTATGTATGTATTATTTTCAAACTTGTATCCTTGTGTGTAGGTTTCTTCGTCACTGAGTCTATATGACTCACCCTTTTATTTTTTTCACCAAACGAAATTGCAGGTTTTTCTTGGGTGACAAATGGAGCAACAGTTTGAGTTCTTAGACAGTTGGATTAGGATGCATGGTGGGCCTATCCGCTTTGTTTTGTCTTTTGTTTGTAATTTGGAAACATCCAAATTTCTGGAAGAACTCTGTAATTTTTTTAAAAAAAACTTATCCCAAGTTTTCTTTCAATCATTATATGACCTTTGAGTTCCTTCCATTTGCATTTCTATTATGGTTGTATATGAGAATATGTGTAGGCTTGTAGAAGGCTATCCAAGAGCTCTATGCCGGTCATGTGCCAACATTAGGGCGTGACAGTTGAGTCCTTAAGCTAGGTCAATGTCAAGAGCCAAATTCTGGTCCAAGTCTAGGGCCGGGACTTGATTCAAATCTTGAATGACAACAAAAGTTAAAGGCAAAGTGAGAGTGAAGGCTATTAGGGGGTTATGATTTGAAACTCACTGCAAAAAAAAAATTTAGAGACAAAAATTAGAAGCAGCTTTTTTTTTCCACCTCTAATAGAGAAGGAAATATAGGCGCACATTGAATTTTTTTAATGAAAATATTCGAAATAATTATGTAGAAAATCTGGAAAATAATTGCGAAGAATTTTGAGGAAAGATTATGCCGCCTCAAATGATTTAGCCTTTAACTTTGCCTTGAGCGAGACGGTTTGTATTTTAGGCTAATTCTATTTTTTTATCCATTTTAGAGGGGGCATTGGAGGCGAAAAATTTGACGTCAGAGTAAATGGTGCGTTTTGGCCATCCCACTTTGGCTTTTATGCCCTCCCCCTCCCCGGTCCCTCTCCAAAATCAAATCCCTAATTCCCAATTGAAATCCTTGCCCCATCGTCGCTGAGCACCACTGAGAAAAGTCGCCCAACGTTGTTGCCACTTGTTGTTGCCACTCGTCGTGCACCAATGCCAAGCACCACTCCCCCACCCCTAAACTGTCACTGATATTTGCACCGTTTACAGTCCGATATAGGTACTATGTCTGCTTCTACTTCTAATGTGTCTGCTACTAAATCCTTTCAATTTTTCATCGTCTTTTCCTTCTTGTCTCTGTTTGTTGCATTCTTCTTCTGTTAGTTCAATTGCTAGTTGTTGAAATTCCTCTGTCTCCTCACCTTATATTATAGGGCAGTTGGCTGGTGCTGTGTCAAAGTAGCTATCTAAAACAATAATGTCATATTAAATATGTCAATAGATATTAGTTTAATTGATGAGGATGATTCTGGATGAAGGGTGGCTATTTGCTTTCGAAAAAAAGAGAAAATGATACATGTACAGCGTACTGCGAGGTTCATAAATAGTGAACCCAATATTTGATGACTTGTAATTCTCTACAATTTTGCCTCTCTTAGTTGCATTTTTATTCATAAGAAAATGCCAATCTTTTATGTAATTTGTCTATCTTATCAGTTTTCATTATGGGTGGCAAATTAGGTTCATCAGGAGTCGTGTTCGGAATTCATCTTTGTCTTTTATTCAAATCTTAACTTTAACTTGGATTAGTTGTGTTTGGGTTGAATTAGTCCATCTTGTATCAATTATATTATATTGTTATATTCATGAAATAATATTAAACTAATTAATCAAAAAAGAGAAAGTGCAAAAGAAGTAGTTGAATGTGACTATAGGTTCCTTGGCTAATGTTTTTGTGGCTATACATATATTGAGATTTATAATCTTTATGGATTATGTGGCTTATGGAAATGCATGTGTGATGAAAAAGGAGACCACGTGGATATATATATATATATATATATATATATATATATATATATAATGAAGTTGCGTAAAGAATAAATCT
>JASKGM010000009.1:2926604-2940918 GCA_034509205.1 Ceratonia siliqua
AAGAGTATTCAAAGCTACATCAGAACCGCCAGCCATCGAATCCCACGATTTATTCACGAATGGATTCAACCAGGGAAAGCTAGGGTTGCAGAGACAAGGACAAAGGTGGAAGAATCGAAGGGAAGCCAAGCAAATGCATTTGCATTTATATGATTTACTTTCCCAATTTTTATTTCGAGGTAAAAATGTCAATCACTACGAACTCAGAAGAATAAGGTCAATGTAATGTTTAGTTTATGTATAAAATAAAATTGATCCTGCAAGGGTAATTAGCGCCTGTAGCTCAGTGGATAGAGCGTCTGTTTCCTAAGCAGAAAGTCGTAGGTTCGACCCCTACCCGGCGCGGTAAAGGAGGCTTTTCTTCTGTTTTTAAAATTTCTCTTAGGCTTTCATAGGAAAAAATAATTAATACAAACGGCCCCTAATATATAAAGATGCAAGGTATCAAGCGCTATTACATCTCTAAAGTAATTAGTTGGAGCTTTGGACCATATCATTATATAAATCCTATTAATTTTGGAATTCTCTAAGTGAAAATAAAAGGCTTTTAGTAAATTTTGCAAAATCTAATTTGTTACAGTTGATTGAGCTTTTAGAGGAACTTTTGGCCTAAAATTAATTTATGTTTAAAGTGTTATTCTATGTGATTTGTTAAATTACCAAAATTTAAATTATTTTGTGATATTTTTTGTTTAAATTTTTTTAAAAAATAATCACATGCATGAGTACAAAAACTTCCTTAAAGTTTAAAAGAACAAGCTTAATTTGTATAAGCTTTGTATCTTCCTCAATCGTCATTGAAATTTAAGAGTTAGAACAAACCCCTTATCTGGAGGTTAGTCATATTTACAAATTTGTAATTTTTTTACTTTAAAGGTATGTGAGTTCATCCCAAAACCAATCAAGATTTTATCTAATACTTTAAGAAAAAACATAACTTTATCTAGAGTTTATTAGCACACTCCTAATTCAAATTCCTTTTTCTTGGCTATGAAAAATTCTAGTTTGCAAGGTGGCTTTTAGCTAGCTAATGAGACGTTGTTATATTTTTAAGGGTCAATTCTTTTGATTTTTTTTATCTATTGTAAGTGGAAAATACACTTGTTTTATATTTTTCATGAACTTAATTTATTTTTATAATAATTAAAAAATATTATTTATTTACTAAAAAAGTATTATTTAATTGCTACAAATCAAAAGCTTATTTTAACTATGGTTGGATATAATTTTAAAAAAATATATTCTATTAGTATATTCTAACTTTACTATTAATTAATTTAGTCAAATAAAAAATTTTGTCATTTTTTATATAAAATAAAACAAAAAGTAAAATATTCTCCTTTTTTCTTGAGAGATACTTTAATTATACGGTTATCCCTTCTATTTTAAAAATATATATTCACTTCTTTTATAAATTAAAAACATACTATAAATAAATTTAAAAATAAAATTAACGTTAAAGTTGACTGTTATCTTCTAGTTAAATATATAATTTTTTTTAATATAATTAAAATACTTTTTTTATTTTTTAAAATGAGATAATTTCTCTACAATTATATGTCATCATCTCACCTTCATTTCCCTCTCTCATACCACTTTATCTCTGCAATCATTATTGTCACTATTTTAACTCTTCTACTCAACATACCCTCACTAACCACTATGTGTTACTTTTTGAAAGTCACTGTATTTTTTTCTCATATTATTTAATTTTTTTTATTAATTTAATGATCAATCATTTATTTTTTTTAATTTATTTTTTACTATCCTTATCTTTCCACTTGACCTTAAATTAAGCAATTATCATTCCAAGCAAATTAACTGTGAAAGCTATTTTTATCAAATATTAATATATGTTTATGTCTTTGCTTTCAGAACAATAGGAATCTTATATTAATTAATGGGAAATAATTAAGCAGCAAGTCTTTGGTGAGTGAAGCAAGGTGCATAAAATCAAAAATTGCTTAGCTAAGTTCCATTCACTAATCACTATGTATAATACGATGCCATTGTCATCAGTCATCAAGCATTCACACAACAATAAAAAGCAAAAAGCTATTGTTGATGATATAAAAGTATCAAATTTAGACATCCTCATCATGGGTAGCCTCCTCTTTCTTTCCATTTAATTCATTTATCTGATTCCATGAGAAATTATCTCACCTTTAATCTTGTTCTATTTATATTTTGATTTGTAATTACTCTATAAATTGATTTAACCTGGTATGCGTCATTGTGGTATAATAGAGTATTGGTTTTAATTTCTCATATATTAGTTTGATTTAAGTTTTAACATATAGTGCCAAGTTATAGAGACAGGTAGCATGGTATTTAGCCTGATGATACACTTTCAACAGAGAGGATATACATTTCAAATATAATGTATGAAAACAGAACCATTACCATTTTCGAATAAAATGCTCCAACCAGCCTTGCCTGCCTAGTTAGCTCCACTGATTTCAGGTGACTTGCTATTTGGAGGCAACTCCATTTTTTAGAAATGTCGTTTGCCCAAAAGTGAAAGCCTAACAGGGTACATTATAGTTCTTACTGATGCTTTTAGCAATGAATTCATTAAGTTTTTGAAGATTTGTCAGTGTACTTTATAATTTTAAATTTTAAATTTATTTTTTTAAAAAAAATTTTAATAGAACATTCTTAACAAAATTAAATTAAGTAAAATTAAATGTATATTTTTAAAATAAATAAGATGACTGTATAGTTAAAGTATATTTAAAAATATATATATTTATTTAAAATAAAATATAATACTTTAATACCTCGATCAAGTTGAGAGTATATTTTATCCTAAACTAAACTAAATAGCCAGACACCAAATGAGGTAAGACACAATTTAGACGGCGAAGTTATGGGTGACAACAATGGAGGATCTGCATACGAGAAATGGCTATAGACAACTGAATCCTAGGGAATGTGCCAATATGTCAAGACTAGGGAGATGGTTAGAGGCAACCGAGGTGTAATTTAGATGATGTGGCCGGTCTTGAAGAAATTTGAGCTTCTCTGTAGACCTCCATAAGAATGGAGAATTGATTTGAGTGGGCCAAATTCTATAATTGGGCTAATTAGGATTGGTTTGAGATCTTTGGGCCCATAAAAAATTGTCATAATTAACCCTATTAATAACTTAAATACTTATTCATTAACATTAACATAATTATTTTTATTAAAATTTAGACAAAATACTATACAATCACTAAATCCTAACGAAGCAAACTTATTTTACGCTGAATCTTACTATAGAGATTGTAATTTCCCTCCAAGCTTTAAATATAGTTTTCCAAAAGTACTAACAATACTAGACTTATCTATTTGAGAATAATATAGCTTTTTAAAGACGATTGTTTTTCAGTGTTACAAAAGAGTAATTGTAACAATGTGACGACCAGTAAAAAGTCATCATTTTATAACTTTGAGGCGCGTAAGGGAAAAACGCAGAGAAAATGGGAGTCGCCACCAATTAATTAGAAGGATAATTGGGATACTTAAAAAAAAAAAATGGCCATCGGAACCAGAGGGAGGGTTTGAGAGTCTAATTACGTGTGGGGAAGATGTTAGGCACCCCACAACGTCCATCCCTAAGGATGGTTATCCTAAATTATTTGTACTTTAAAAATTTTAATTTATTTAAATTATCCTTTTTTATTAATAAAATAATAATGGACAAAGATTGAGAAATAAATAACTATACCTGTCTTACCAAGTAAATGCCTACTTACCCCGAAAGGGATCAAGATCAACGTAGTTCAAAATATTTGGATAATTTGGTTAAGCGAGATGTGTGACCTCTGACCAAGGGAAGAATATACTTCTACTAAATGTCTGAGAAAAATGAGACTTTGGAAAAATGAAAATTCCACTGAAAGTCTAAGGAAAGGAATAATCGAAACTTCGGAAAAGATAAATTTTCACTGAAAACCCATGAGATTTAGGATATCGGGGAGTATGTAACCCCACTAAATGCCACGAAGATTAAGACTTTGGAAAATGTAAGCTCCTACTAAAAGTCCTTTAAACATTCACAGGTGAAATGAAAATGGTGATTTGGTTATTCTTAATCAAAATTTTAGTTTTCCTAATTTTTGTGACAAAACTGAAATTTCTAAAAGAATATGGGTGGAGCCAAAAAGGTAATTTATGTGAATAGTGGGACAAAATGTGATTTATGAAAGTAATAGGGCCAAAAATATAATTTATGAAAGTAATAGAGTCAAAAATATAATTTATATAAATAGTGGGGTCAAAATATAGTTTATAAAAGTAATGAGGCCAAAAATATAATTTATGTAATAGTGGGATCAAAATATAATTTATGAAAGTAATGAGGCCAAAATATAATATTTAAAGAATTGAGAACAATATAAGATTTCCAAACACGTTGGGTCGTCATGGATTTTCCTAAGGATTGACTAATTTTAGGCCTTTGAAGCCTGATTAGAAAATAGGTTCCTTTAATTTTTAGTCTTTTAGAATGTTGGGTTTTGGAGCCTTTTTTGCAAAATGTTTTTAAGTGGGCTTTTGAGAATCCTCTTTGTAATAATTATTTGAGCCATGGCTGATTGGGCCTTAAAACTTTCCTTTTTTTGAAAACCCCTTTTTTAAATACCTTTTAGATTTGGGCATTTGGAACCCCTTTTGAAGGCAATTCAAATAAGCCCTTGAAGCCTTGATGGAAAACATTATTTGGAAGGCCCTTGGAGCCTAGGCATCACATTATTTATTTTTATATTTTTAGAAAAAGAGAAAAATTAACAAAATATATAAAACAACAACAATAATAATATGATAATAATCCTAAGGAAATAATGAATCACCCAAAAGGAACACAAGGGGTGTACAGGGGGCATACAAGAGTGACAACTTTTATTTTAAAAGGCTTAATCAAAATAATGTGAGAAGCATGACGATAGGTTTGGGGTCACAGAATTTAAGGTACAAATCAGAATCATTTTAAAGAGAGGGAAACATAATTAAAACAGATCCAAATCATGTTGTTATAAAAAAAATCAGACATTCTTATATATGACAATTTTGAACAAGGGACAATAACATTTTTCAAAAGCATATGTGGGTACTCTTAAAATCAAGGAACGTTGGAATGATTCATATTTAAAATCACTTAATCCGTAGACACAGATTCAGATCATCAAGGAATGCATTTGACCAAAGTACCAACAGGATAAAGGGAACATTTTAATACAATCCCAAAATCAAATCCAGAGATGAAACAAAACGAATTAGCGAGGCACATGAGGATTAAACGGGTCATAACATATTTAGGATAGGAGATGAAAATGGCTAAATCACAAAAATGCCCAGATAAGATTCAATCTTAGCTTAACATGGCATCCAACTGCAATTTCAGAATGAGGCTTAACCACAGAGCACCACCAGAGTTAATCCATACTTAAAACAATAATCAAATCAGAAACAGGATTTAGCCATGGATCATTAGTAATCAATGTATCCTAGAATCAGTACTTCATTGCCCCTCCCAAAACCTAAAAAATCGAACAGAAGAAGTGATGGGGTTACCTTCTTGACCGAGGAAACAGAGTCTTCCTAAAACCCTTGTAAATTCCCTTTCCAGATTCTGATTTCCTTTCTCCCTATCCACGGCTCCCTCAGTTGCAGATTTTCGATCTCTCTTTTCAATCCTCTCTCGACTTCGTGATCTCTCCCCTTTTGCGAGCTCTCGGTTGGTTCTTTTATAGGCTTACAAGAGACCAAATCCCCCAAAAAAGGGATTCCAGCTGAGGAGTATCCTTTTTGGGGGGAGGGATTGTCGCGCATGGAGGTTAAAGCAGCAGCGTAGGGCACGACATAGAACAAAGTAGATGGGAGACCAAAAAGGAATAATGACCATCACGGGTACTGGAAATAGAGAGACCGAGATGAGCAGATAAGAGATTGCAGAGATATGGTGTTAGAAATAGAGGGGAAAGGGGCGTGGCGTGGAGGAGCAGAGACGATCTCTACTTGCAGAGGCACGGGAGGTCAGGGAAAAGGAAGGGGGGACCAACGTGCCTTAGAGAAGGAAAGGGATGGGTGGTGAGAGGCACGGGTGTGAGAGTGCAGGGGGAGATTTGGGAAATTTTCAGAAAGGGGGATGAGGTATTGGACCGGGTTATTGGGTTTGATCTGGTTTGGTGGTGAATTGATAGGCTGGGCTGGCTTTTTCATTGGACTCTCTTTTCTTGTTCTTGTTTTTGTTTTTGTTTGTTTGTTCTTTTTTTGGTTTTTGTTTTGGTTTTTATTTTGTCCCTTTTCTACTTTTTTATTTTTATTTTCTTTCTTCTTTCATTATTATTATCATTATTTTTTTATTAACCTCACAATTTAAAGGGGTTACAGGACAAAATCAGGTGTTTAAAGTAATTATAAAATAGTCGACTAAAATCCTATTTTGATCACTAGTATGAAAATTAGATCGACCCAACTGATTTAATTAGAAACCATACCCCTGGTTGGTCTAGAACACCCTAAAAAAACCGGAGGAAGAAGAATTGACCAAGTAAAAACCAGTGACGCATGGTTGAACCAAAAAAACGGACCGAGTCACTGATTTTCCCAGTTAAGCAGAAGAGGAAGAAGGTACCCAAATTTCTAGAAATTCCACTTGGTGCCAACCGCAATTTCCAGAATAAATGGGGGTGGAGGGGAAGACGAAGGGGAAGGGGAAAAGTCCTTGGGAGGGGTGCAAAGTGTATTTTATTGTAATTTTATGATTGAAAATATTATAAGTATTAATTATTAGATGATTGCTATGCTACCGCCTCATTGTTAGGACGATAGCAATACAACCTTTTCAAGGGGTTGTGGATCCGACAAGTGGGGTCTACATCTTTTTTTATGGGACCCACAACCACAACCCCTTGTGAAAATGCTATATTGCTACTGACTTAACAGTGAAGTGGTAGCTTAGAAATCCCTTAATTATTATGTGATAAAAAAGTGTAGACTTACTTAATTGTTTTAGTTGTAAATTTGAAATTAAATTATTTAATAATGTTTCATTTTAATTTATTTTTTTATTTAATTAATAATTATTATAATATATTTACTATAATATATATATATATATATATAAATTAACAAATTAAAAATATATTATTTAATTAAAATTTAATTCAACTCCAGTCAAATCACTGATCTTCAACCGACTTTTTACTTTTACCGGTTCAATAATCGGTCCTTTTATGAATGTGCAGCTATCCAAGTTAACAAACTTGATGAGATGTATTAGCTAAATTGAGATAAAAAGACTTGAGGTATTGAAGCCAACCACATGCTGCCGTCAAGAATAGTGAACAATGATATGGATCTTAAGTGTCCCTCTCCCTTTTCTTTTCTACATCAACATTTATATTAAGTAAATTAATAAAGTGATTGTTTTGATGACAAATGTAAAAATGAGAATTATTTTGAGACATTTTAAAAGTTGAGAACCGATTTGAGAATAAATATAAATTTGAAGGATTAAAATATTTATTACTCTAACTTTAAAATCATTATTATAACTTAAAAAATTGATTTTTTAAAAAAAATTATTTTTGTTGTTTGGACAACGTAAGAAAATGTATTTTTATTGTTGGCTGTATTATAAAAAAATGTTTTCTACTATTTAAATTAGAGACTAGCTAAGACAGAGATCCGAAATCAACTCCAAAATCGAGTCCAAATTTGAGAGTGGAGGTAGGGTTTGAGTTCTGAAGCCAAGACCTAAGCTCAAAGTCATATCAAAAGTTAAAATTGAGAAGAGAATGAGAGCTGATAAAATCAAAATCAATTTTTGCTTCATAGATTGCTAATTTTGTTGTCTTTTAAAAAGGGTGGGACTAAGCTACGTCCCGCTTTTTTTTTTATACTTTTTTTTATGTTTTTTTTTAAAATTTTTTTACTTTTTAAAAATAATTAAGTATTTTTTATCTTATATATTTTTTTCAGAATTTTTAAAATGTTTTTTAATTTTTTCTTGAATTTTTTTATATTTCTTTTACTATTCATCCATAATTTTTTTTATTATTCATTTGTAACTTAAAAAATTCTGTAAAAAATACAAAAATATTTTCAAAAATTATAAAAAAAATTTATGATATAAAACTTAATTACTTGATTTTAAAAAGTAAAAAAAATTGTTAAAAAAATAAAAAAAAATATAAAAAAATTTAGAAATTATCCTAGGATAGTAATGCCCTTTTAAAAACTTTGGTTAAACCGCAATGAGGACCTTTGGTGGATGAAGCAATATAATTCCATGTGGATTTTGGTGAAGCAACTTAAGTATAGGTAAGTACAGAATTAAAAAAAATAGTACGAGGATAAAATAATATACATCTATAAAATAAAAATGATAGTACGAAAATATTTTTAAAATGAGTAATTATGTCATATATACATACATATATAATATCATTTTTTCTAAGAATGATGGGCCTAATTCTTATAGTAAAACCTATCACTAAGTCATTAACCCCTAAATCCCTAAAGGAAAAAGAAAAACAATTCAGATTTTATATCTTTTGGAAGCCATCTTCTCAATTCAATGAACGTTTCAGCTTCTTCCTATTATTAGCTGTAATATAATATATATATATATATATATATATATATATATATTATATTACAGCTAATAATAGGAAGAAGCTGAAACGTTCATTGAATTGAGAAGATGGCTTCCAAAAGCAACCGCTGCACTGTTTCTGCACTTACATATTGTGCTTTAAGTTATGCTTCATTTTGTTACGTTAGAAAAAGTTGAGGGACAAACAAAGTGTGTAGTTAGTTGACCCATGATTGTGAACGTATTTTGGTCTTCTTTTTTTTAAAAAAAATGTATACATTTTTGGAAGAATTCTGTCACACGTGGCGATATATTATATGTAAGAGATAAATATGTGAGATTCAAGACTTAGTTATTTAGCATAATAATAATTTCATTGCGTACTTTAATGGTTGTTAATAAGGCGAATTCCCAAAAGAGAATACAGATATAGATAAATGAATGAGCATTAGGTGGTATCTAGTCGATGTACTCGTTGCTTAATTTACAAATTCAACGTCGTATTACAATTAATTTTATTAGTTAGCAATTATTTTTTTAAATTATATTTTGCATCAGTTAAATGATTTGTTTAGCAAAATTTAAATAAAATGATACACCACATCGGCACAAGTAACTTAGTGTAATTATTAAATAAATTTTTTTCATAGACAAGGAAATAACTAGAGGAACTTCATCTCCGTACCGCTTGATATTCCTCTAGAGAGTCTCATAATACAGTATTTATACGATGTACTCACACAGGCTCATAAGCTTATACATATATAATGATATGCTATTTAGTACTAATACAACCCATAAATCTTCCATTATCGTCTTCTACTTCCATCAACTTAACCTAGTTTTCCTCATTCAAATCCCAGCCGAAAACGGCACTCCGGTGGCTGGAATCCACTGGTCTCCGAGTAAAAATTCATTCACAGTGAAGGGTTTGGCCTCATTAGGGATACTCAACACATGAAAACCAGGCCAGTTCACCCTGTACTGGGTAGAAGCACCATTGCCAGTGTTCATATACTCTCCATAGTACAAAGTTGAAAGAGCAAAGTTCCCACTCCATTCACTCCACCCTTTTGGGTCAATCAACCCATCCAAATCTGTTTTCATGAACACAGTCCTAGAATACTTCTTCCATGGCCTCCCTAAGTAGCTCTTGAATGAACCCTTCACATCATCAGCTAGACCAGAAGCAGCTCTAACCCTGCAATTAGTGGCGATCAAAATCAATCAAAATAGATTACAAAAAATCAAACTGAACCATTAAAAAAACAATAAAAAATAATTTAAATTGATGTGGTTTGATTTTCTTAAGTAAAACCAAATCAAACCAAAAAATCGATAATTACATATATTTTCATGATTTATATTCCAACCCTTCACCATTAGATCACAAGTTTTAGTTTTATAAAAATTATATAATTTTTTTATAAAATAAATAATTAATTATAATTTAAATCAATTGGACCTAAATCAAGAAAAAAAATTAAGAAGACCAAAATGATTAAACCAACCGTATTAAACAAATATTAATTTAATGATTTAATTTGATTCGATTTTACAAGTTTTAAGTTTATAAAAAAAATTATCTTCTATATTAATTTTTTTAAAAATAATCTTTAATTAATTATGATTTAAATAGTCGGACATAAATCAATATAAGCTAAAATTGATTAAATTGAACCGAATTAAATTGATATAAATCAAATAAGTTGATTTTATTAAATGCAAAAATGGATAGAAAGAAACTGAGTACCTGCAATTCTGGATTGAAATCCCAGTGGGCTGATTTGGATCGTCTCTTCCCTGTGCAGTGATGAAGTTGGTTTGGTGGCTCATTGGTTTTCTCACCAGAATGTCACAGTTCTGGAAGACCACTGAGGCATCGCCAAATATGAAGTCAATGGTGCCATAGATGAGACAGTCTCGGTAGAATTGGCGATTTGAATGCACAAAAAGAGTGTCTTGGTAGGCTTTGAAGCTGCATCTGTAGAAGACTGATAGATCTGAGCTCACCTTTAGTGCCACTGCTTGCTGCTTCTCTGGCCCTGCTGTGTTCTCAAATGTCATGTCCCTTGCCCAGAAGCCATCCCCTGATACATCTGTTCATACAACCAGTTCTTTCTTCTAATTCATTTCTAAACTTCGTTTGAATAAAAATATGAAATTTATTTTTCTTAAGTTTTAAATAATCATATAATAGTGTTTTAAAATGACATCAAAAAAGAATATAAAATCTTATAAGAGACCGTTATGAAATATGAATGATACCAATCTTTAGAGGAACCAAAAATTAATTTAAATAATTCTATAATGGTGTCCTATAATAATATTAGAGGAAAGTTAGGATATAATTATTATATTACTCTACTGTTAGCATTGATAGTTACATTCAGTTAGAGAGTCTGTTATATTATGTACACTCTGTAAGTTATAAATAGCAGGAACCTCATGTAATTTAGTTTATCAAAAATACAGTTTTCATTCAAGAACTCTTCATTGTTCTTTGTGTTCCAGAGTTCTTCTTTTCTTGGTTCTACTTTTCTAACTTGGTATTAGAGCAGTAGCTTGCGCTCATCAGTCCTAATTGCTTGTCATGGCAAATCATGGTTTTGGAGAGTCATCTACGAATGGTAGTCTGTCAGATGATGCAGCGAAGGTGGTCATCAGTTCACAAAGTCAGCCGCTCACAATTCGTCTTGAGGAAGACAATTATCTGCTATGGAAGTTTCAAGTAGAGAATTCCATCAAAGGGTATGGCCTTGAGGGGTCTGTTCTTGGAACACATCTTACTCCTTTGAAGTTTCTTACTGGTTTAGAAGGTATGTTGGTTCCTAATCCTACATGTAGTGCACATTAGCGCCAAGATAGTATGTTAATTTCTTGGTTACTATCATCAATTGGTACTGGCTTTCTTCCTCATCAAGTAGGTTGCACTTCTGCACATGATGTAATACCCTTTCTAAATAGATATTTTTGGTTAGTATTTCTTCTTTGGAAATGTCATCTCTTACAAATTATGCTAGTTTGAGAATAAATAGCATGAAAATATTTAATATAGTAATAAATAGGGAAAACTTATGTGAGAGTGAAACTATTTTTAATTTGAAGTTTAATTGTCTTAAATTAAGTCAAATAAATTATTAATTATAGTAAAAAATTAAATTAATTAAAGTTAGCATCAATTTGTCAAATTATTTTGTAGTTATTGTGGGTACTTATTAAAGTTCCTTAAAATATTTTCCTTGCAAACCTACGTAGAATCTTTATCCAATTTCATGATTAAAATATATATATTGAATAAACAAGATGTCTCTAGAATTGTTTACAACTAAGGAAGGTGTAGATTTTTCCTTTGGGCATTTATACGTGGCCTTTCCAGGAAACTTGTTGCTCTCCACCACACCCACCCCAATAAAATACTAATTTCCTTTAACTTAGCCATACCGTCATCTCTCTTCTTATCCAGAAAAATTTTCTAGGAAATGTGTCCTTTGGGCATTTTCACCTCCAGAAAAATTTTAAGGGGGGAGAAATGGTTTTTTTTGTGCATACTCTCCTGTCGCTCACATTAATTTTAATTTTTTTTATTTTTTGTTTTATATTTTTTTATTTTTTAAAATTAATTAATTAAGTTTTATATCATAAATTTTTTTTTAAATTTTTAAAAATATTTTTAAATTTTTTATAAAATTTTTTAAGTTATAAATAAATAATAAAAAAATTATGAATAAATAGTAATAAAAATATAAAAAAAATTTAAAATAAAATTAAAAAATATTTTATAAAATTTTGAAAAAATTATATAAGATAAAAAATATTTTAATTATTTTTAAAAAGTAAAAAATTTTTTAAAAAAATTTAAAAAATAAAAAAAATAAAAAAAAATATGGAGTGGGGGTAGGTAGACTTCTTTATTATATAAACATTAAAGGGGTAGAGATTTTTGAGTCTATTACACGTGGCTAAGTAAGAGGGGAGCCACGTTATTTATTTTAAGTGAGTTAGATGAAAGAAACTTCAAGTTACGGGTGACTTTTTTTTTGCTCTGTTTCAGTCTAGTTTTCCAGCAATTTCCTTCGTCATTTCTCTTCTTCTCTTCCATCTTGGGTGCCATAAAAAATTAGAAGATTTGGGCTGTTCCTCTTGAGTTTTTGGCCATATTTGCTTGTTCTGTCAAAGTAGTTTTTGCGCTGTAGCACCAGAGCTATATTTTTTCTGTTGTAGTATGCTGTTAAGTGTTAACTCCATCTTCACGGGTTCTTCTGCTCCAACATTATAGTTGCTGCAATTTCTGTAACAAGTATGTTCCACCTCTATTCTAGCCTTTATAATAGTATTTAGTTAGATAGAAATTTTCTTCTTCGAGGTATTTGTCGGGTTGCGTTTGTGAGAGAATTTTACCAAAGTTTTCTGCAAATTCATGGGGTATATCTTAGGAATTTGGTTCTTATTCTTTGTTGTGTTGGAGTGGATGTCAATGACTTTCTCTCTGTCTTTGGTTCCTCTAGGATTATGCTGAATATTTTGTGGGTATGGTTCCACATATTTGTTTCCTCTCTTCTCATGCTTAATCTTGTGGTACTGTAATTCAAGTGTGAGTTATTCCTGACTTGAACTTCAAGTTTGAGAAGAAATATTTCACATAGCAAGGTGAGTGGATTCTCATACTTGTAGGTACAAGTAGTTATCATGTATCTATCATGCATTGATACTAGTATGATATTAGCTATGATAAAATCTTATGGGAGCTAAATAAAAATGATTATCATTTCCTTAAATTTCTTAAATTTATTATTATTGATATTCATTATGGAATTTACGAGGATTATTAAGGTGAAAATTGTATGAGAGCTTTATCTTTCTTGATTGAGAATACACCTAGCTAGAATGTAATATACTATCCTTCCTAAAGTTTTCTTCTTGTGATTTCGTCCAATACGAATCTTCTAATAAATTTTTCTGTTAGTCTTATAACTAATATACTTAAACTTTATGTAGGAATTTACTTGACCACTCTAAATTAAATGGTTATCTTTTCTTATACATGCTATAAGTATGCGAGTATATATATAAATTTTGCAAACTAGATTAACTTTTCTTTCTACATTATAATTTTACTTCTTACCGTTAAATGATGTATTATATTGTGATCAAGGGAAATAAAATGTCTGGGTGGATCCTTAGTTACTTCCATAGAGAAACCCTAGGTACACCTAACTTATCTGAAAGTCCATGGACCATACTCTAAAATAGTATTATCCGTGAGATTACTCCGGATTTGCACATCTGTTATATGATATCTATACTTGACAGGGAGCTCTGCTTCAAATGAAATACTTGTTATTTGTATATGTTTCTGTTAGAGTTTCTCTTGAGAAAAAGCAGTGGATCCATCCTTTTTAAATTGATTTATTTGATTGCATGTGTGCACAATAGAGGTTAATTTGGGTATACAGGTATGAAACATACATAGTATGATTAAAGTGGTTTACGGTGATGTCGTCAGTTTAAATCGTTACATATAAATGTCTTTTGGTATGTGTGGATTATTAATTCAATGTTTGGTTTTATACTATGATCATGCGAGTAATATTATTATTGAGCCCTTTCATACTAGTATAAAGAGCAATGGAAATGTTATGACAATATATATCTCTTCAAACAGGACTTATTGCTATTGATTCGATGATCCCTATAGGGCGTGGTCAGCGAGAATTAATTATTGGGGAC
>JASKGM010000009.1:2941018-2952743 GCA_034509205.1 Ceratonia siliqua
ACCCTAAACCCTAAACCCTAAAACCCTAAACCCCAAACCCTAAAACCCTAAACCATAAAACCCTAAACCCTAAACCCCAAAACCCCAAACCCCAAACCCTAAAAGCCTAAACCATAAAACCCTAAACCCTAAACCCTAAACCCCAAACCCCAAACCCCAAAACCCCAAACCCCAAACCCAAAACCCTTAACCCCAAACCCCAAACCCCAAACCCCAAACCCCAAACCCTAAACCCTAAAAAACCCAAAACCCTAAACCCTAAACCATAAACCCTAAAACCCTAAACCATATACCCTATACCCTAATACCCTAAACAGCACTAAACCCTAAACCCTATACCCTATACCTCAATACCCTAATCCCCAAACCCTATACCCTAATACCCTATACCCTAAACCCTAAACCCTAAATCTTAAACCCTAAACTCTAATACCCTATACCTTATACCCT
The DNA here is from genome assembly GCA_034509205.1 of Ceratonia siliqua. Lineage (NCBI taxonomy): Eukaryota > Viridiplantae > Streptophyta > Magnoliopsida > Fabales > Fabaceae > Ceratonia > Ceratonia siliqua. The sequence continues at coordinate 2,941,469 of JASKGM010000009.1, forward strand.
AATACACTAAACCGTAAACCGTAAACCGTAAACCCTAATCCCTAAACCCTAAACCTTAAACCCTAAAACCCTAAACGCTAAACCCTAAACCCTAAGATGATAAAGCCCCTGAGACTCGCATCCTACGCCAATCATCCTTCCCGTACCCTGGTCTTGTAGAAGATCAGAATTATGAGCAAAGATAACTAAACAATTAAGAGTACGGGTTAGTTTGATAACTAATATGAGATTAAAAGGACATTAAAAAACATAAAGAACAGAGTCTAAGAGTAAGGATAGGAAAGGTTGGGCTTGTCCAATTCCTCTTGCAACTGTTTTGGATCTATTTGCAAGAGTAACAGAAGGAAGACAACTAAACCTAGTAATATGAGAGAAAAGACAAGGGTTACTAGATATGTTATCAGATACACCAGAGCCTAGGACCCAGGGATCGTAGGAAATTAGGCAAGGCAAGAACCTGAATTACCAGTGTAAGCAATAGAAGCAGCAGATGTGGATGGCTATTGGGTTGCTAGATATTGAGTATAGTTGTCATAATTAGCACCAGATAAAACAATAGAAAGTCAAGAAGAAGTATATGACTGTTCATCGGATAAATCAGGTACATCAGTCTGAGCAACATGTGCAGTACAAGGCGGGTGACTGTGCAATTTATAGCATTGATCCTTGGCATGGCTCGACTTATGAATATAATTGCATTTTCTTTGTACCTTTGAGGAATGATTATTGCGTCCGCCTTGTTCTCCTTTAGTATTAGCTTATGAAGCCAATATTGAAAATTCAATATTTTGGATCTGAGAGATGCCAGGTGTTGTTACTAAAGATGAAACATGAAGTAACTTAATATATACATCTTCCAGAGAAGGTATAGTAGGACTTGCTTAGATTTGGACACGAACTAGAGCAAGCTCAGACCGAATAGCAGTCAACCCTAGTATCATAAAGAACTTATCTTGTTGTTAAAGCTGTTCATCAACTGTATTGGTAACAAGCAAAAGAGAATTAAATTCCTATTTGAGTAATTCAAGCGTGCCAATGAAGTCAGTCATATTCTTATCCTGTTGCTTCAAGGAAACCACGTTACAAACAACTGTATAGAAACATTGAACATTGTTGGTATAAAGAGCCTTAGCCGTACTCCACAATTGAGAGCTTGTTTAATATGCCTTGTAAATAGAATAAAGTTTAGGCTCAATGGATGCCACAACAAATTGCACTAAACCCTAAAAACCCTAGACCCTATACCCTAGACCCTAAAAACCCTAGAGCCTAGACCCTAGACCCTAGACCTTAAACCCTAAACCCTAAACACTTTAGACCCTTACCCTAAACCTTAGACACTATACCTTAAACCCAATATCCTAAAAATCCTAGATCCTAAACCCTAAACTTTAAACCCAAGATCCTAAAAATCTTAGATCTTAAACCTTAAATACTTTAGACCCTTAACCTTAAACCCTAAACCCTATAAAAACTATAGACCCTAGACCTTATACCTTAGACCCTAGACTCTATACCTTATACTTTAGATGCTAAACTTTAAACCATAAACTCTAGATTCTATGACAAAATCATTTTGGTAATATTTTTAAATACTGTTTTTTGTTAAATTAGGCAAAAATCATTTTAGTAAATATTAAACTCTAAACCATAAACTCTAAATTCTAAGACAAAATCATTTTGGTAATATTGTTAAATATTGTTTTTTGTTAAATTAGGCAAAAATCATTTTAGTAAATATTATTTTTATGGATTATTAGTTTTTTATACTTATATTTTAATTAAAATAATCAAATTTTTATCTTATATGTTATGGTCCTCCTCGTTTGAATTTATATCAATTTTTCGTTTATACCAAATATTATAAAATTGTATTAACTTATGGCCAATCCAAAATATTTTTCTAATAATATCATTTAAAGAAAGCAGGGATGGGAGAGCCCTGACACCTCAAAACCCTCCGCAAATCCCACTACAAATCCTCTGACGACCGCCCTGGTTTCGCCTTGGCAAAGGACTTTCGCCTTGACGGTGATGACTCATCGGTTCAGGAGGCCAGGAGTCTGATCATGCCATTAGGACCGCACTCTAGAACCTCGAAGACCAGCTTGAGTTATTCCAAGTGAGTTTCTTTTGTGGGTTTTTCCTTTTGCCATTTCTGATCAGAAAGTTTAGGAAATTGCAAGAAAAGGAGGTCCAAATCCAATATCGACTGGTGCAGATATGAACTCATAATTACGATGAATCATTTAGGTTGACGGCATTATGCATTGACGGGGTTCCCTGTTAATTTGATGTGTGACAACCAAGAAAATAGCAGATTGTAGGAACTAATCCAATATACTTCGAGATAGCATTTGTTCTTCATAATCAAGCATTCTGAAAGCAAAGAGAATGGATCTTCGCAAGTTCACTGTCAGAAGTAATCGTCTACCTTGGCAACTCCAAGTCGCCGTCTCTAGTCTTCTGGTAATAATAATGATATTGACTTATTTGTTTTAATGATGTGTAGACTTCGCATTATAAACTATTTGCATTCACTCAACCAATTGCCGATTGTTGGTTTGTTTTTTTCCTTTTTCCTGAGCAGCTTGGCTCATTGTTATTCGGATTTTTTTTTTTTTTTTTGCCTGGATTCTTGACTGAAGTAAATTGCTCGGAGATTGAATTCCTCCACATTTTAACGGGTTGGAAGGGTGAGAAATGTGACGGGGAAGGCATAATGTAGGTCATATAAAAAATGTTCTGCGTTCTGTATATGTTTTAACTTGCTTACCGGCACCAAATTTTGTTAGACTCTTTTTCCCTCTTAGAGACAATTTTGCAGTGGAATATCAGTTATTGCGGATAGGTATGTGGCTTGGACTATTTTAGTTTATAGATGTTATTGTGTATAAGTAGAATGTAGTGACGTAACAGTTTCAAACTAAAGGATTCTGCTACCTGGTTTAGAACTTGATGATTTGAGACTTTGAATACTATTTAAATCTGATAGTTTGATTAAAGATTTAGAACTTCTAGTCTTTGATGTCTTCTATTAGCTAAAATTGTGCCTAGCGTCATAAGGAAGAAGTCTAGAGTAAAATATCATAACCATCCACCAGCCAAACCAATGATTTTAGACACCAAATTAGCGAGCTCCAAGCTCTTTCCTTCTAGGGCTTACACAAATCTCCAATCTAACCAAATGGTCTCTCATTTTATCTACCAACTTCAAGTTTAAATCAAAGAAAATATTTCACGAACTTCTCAATCCTCAAAGCAACCCTTGCTGCAATCCAGAATAAAGCTATAGTGAAGACTATGGATCATTTTGGACAGAAGAAAGTGACATCATGTGGAAGATTTTAGGCATTCTAATAACATTAGTAGTCAACGGAACCCTAAGCAATTGAGATTGGTATATTTATTCTTGTTGTGACTACATATCATTCAATATATAATGCATGTAACTACTCATCTTTCTTTAGTGAGTTAGATGCTATTGACTTGTACAACTATGTGGATGCATTACATTCTTAGTAAGCATCATGTTTCGATGACTTGCATTTTAAGCTTGAATGCTTCGAAGGCAATGTTGACTACACCAAGTTATTTTGTGGCCTTTTAGAGTTTGCTCACTAATGCCTCAAAGTTGAATTAACTTTCTTGATAATGATAATAACATATATTTCGATGACTCTATTGAATTGGAAATTTATGTATCTATCCACCATAAATAGTTTTTTTATTTTTATTATTATCTGAGTTACTTAGACCTTGTAGATTTTTTTTTTTCTTTGTGTTTATTTCCTTTTTGCATCCCTCAGATAAGTTTGTTATTTTGGTAAAGGAAGACACTCATTGTCATGATGTTTATTGTGATTTTTACCAGTTATTAGCAGTCATCTCGGTTGGGTCTCCCATTGAAACTCGCAAAAGTGGCAAATCCTCTATATTCTCCCTTTTTAATCTCAAAGAGAAGAGTCGATTTTGGAATGAGGATGTTATACATGGTGGTATGTCTGGTCATGTTCATTGAATGAAAACAGCATCTTTCATTTTAGTATGGACGTTCTTTTCATTATCTTTAATTTGTTGTATTCTTTTCAGATTTTAATGATTTAAAGTCTTCAAGCCGCAGCAAAGTAAGCGCACTTAATTACACCAATGCAGGTGATACATACATTTTGTTTAAATTATTCTTAAAGTTTCTGTTTATTAAACTGTTTATTTTAGGGTACACTTGACTGTAAGGATGTAACTGAGGGCGATAACAAGCTTTTTCCATTGAATTGGTAGAATGCTGTAATCATGCAGGAAGTTGATTGCATGGTATATTAGTGGGATAATCAGAGCATGGGTCCAATGCATTTAATACAAAAATTACTCTTTTAATCTGTTTATATTTTCTATGAATAATGTATTTTATTGGAATGCTAAAGGTTTATTATACAAAGTAGAGCCCTCTTATCCTGGAAAGGCTAGGAGAAAGAAGGAAACACTAGGATCCAATAATCCGCACCCTAAAAAAGAGATTGGGAATTTTCAGCCCTTTCAAAGCTATGATAGGTTCTGAGTTGTAAATATTAAGAAGGAAGTGTTGTTTTCAGAGTTTCTCTAGTTGAAGCTTCTCCCCTGAAAGCTCTCTTTGTCCTTTCTAACCATAAATTCCAGATGACACAACATGGGATCATCAGATCGGAGGCTTGATGCTCACCTTTTAGTTACCTCTTCTTACCTTTTCTACATACATGTCATGACATCTACTCATTCTCTTAAGACCATGACTCTCTAATTAGGGCATACTCTTATAGTATAAAATTTTGGAAAACAGGAATCAATAGCTAATGTGCATACTTTTTTTTTTTTAATAATTCTTAAAACTATCTACTCTTGTCAAGTATAATTTTTGCTTATCGTGCTAAATTTTACCCTACCCAGTTCAATTTGTAGGGTATTTCATACAAATTATAGTACTGTCTATCTGTCAAAGTGTTCAAAGCTTAGTCACCTTTAGCCTCATATTAAAACGGTTTCCTTGTATAGCCACAAAGTCTCAAATACGGTGTTTGTACTTATCTCCTTCATGCAATTTATCTTTCCTTGGAATTTCCATATTAAAATCCAGACAGCATTCGCCTCCTTGGAACTTCCATATTTATTATGTTTTCCCTGCATAACCACATCATACACTTTTCTGAACTCCAGAAGTTATGTTATTTTAATTTCTTCTCAAACCTTAAAAGTAGAGAAACTTTGGAGGTATAGTCTTTAACTGTTTTCGTGAGTCTATCCAGCCATCTAATTCTACAAACGGAAGGGTCTGGCCTTAGTATTCTACTGGTGTTTGGGTAAATTCCTTCTAGCAGGCCCTGTTTGGAAATCGAAGGACCCTTGTAAAGTGAAGTCTTTCTTGTGGGCAGCAGTACTTAATGGGATTGATACCAATAACTTTTTGCAGTTTTTCAGGCAACACAGCTTTCTCCCCTAATACTTATGTCTCATGCCTCTCTAATTTTGAGAGTTGTAGTCATTTGTTTCTATGCTGTCCAGCTGCTTGGTATCTTTGGTTTAGACCGTTCAGAACTATTTCTGAATGTTGGATATGTCCTTAGAATTGGTATCTTTTCCAGTATTGCCAAAATCCATCATATTGTGCCCCCGAACAGTAATACGGAAATAGCCAGTGTTAACCCTTTTGCATACGACTATTCTTTATTTTATTATTTTATGATGTAATTATCATTCAGGAACTAAGGTTTGTAATTGGATAAATGGGGTAGTTTTGATTATCAGTAATTCAATTATTATCAATAAAGGTGTTAAGTGTAGTTGTATAGTAGTATGATAGAACCCCAAGGAAACTCACTCCCAACAATACACAGAATATTGAATAGAACACGGTTATATTGATAATGAAGTATCGACAGCCAATATTCCACAATAACAGTAACTATGGGGATTAAAATAGAATGCAACAGAGCATCACTCCAAGGAAATACACATGCTATCCAGAATGCTAGTAGTAATCAACCACAACAAAACAAGGAAACAAGCAAAATGGTAGATGTAACTAGTAGAAAAAAAGCAACATAGTAATCAGAGATGGTGAAAGCTGCCCACCAAACTCCAATGACCCTCCTAGCAACCTCGGAGCTAGGTCTCCCTTGATTCCTCCCAAAAACTCTCGCCCTCTCCATGGCCACACTCGACCCCCCCCCCCCCTTAAGCCCCCTCATCACAATAAGACAAAATAGTGACAGCACACCACTGCCCCCAATTCCCAAATAACCAATTCCTCCCAAACTCCAGGAATGTCAGCCATGTTGATGACCTTTTTACCCTTTTTCCTTACATAAGTCATTTTCACCGTGGGTCCATCATTACCCTCCCCTGCAAGAGCCACCTTGTCCTCAAGGTGGAAAGTAGGAAACTATGTTGCAATGGTAGAAGCATCCTCCCAAGTACTGTCACACTCGGGAAGCGAGCTCCACTTAATGAGTACTTCCAATGTGCCATCCATAAGTTTCCGGGATCTCAACACTGCTTTTGGCACAACCACCAACTCTTTTTCTGAAGTCAAGAAAGAGGGAATATCTGATGATGGAGGTCCTGTGTGCAAGGCTTTCTTCAATTGGGATACATGGAAAACTAGGTGAATCCTGGCATGTGGAGGTAATGCCAGCCTATATGCCACAAGACCCACGTTGGCTTCCACAGTGTAAGGGCCATAAAAACGAGGACTGAGCTTCTCATTCACTTTCTTGGCTGATGTTCGGAGTTTATAAGGTCGCACCTTCACATAAGCCAAGTCACTCACTTTTAAATTAACCTCCCTCCTTTTTTTATTAGCCTCCTCTTTCATGTGAACCTGAGCCTGCAGTAAGTTCCCTTTAAGCTCCTCGAGAATGTGGTTACGTTCACAAATTTGAGCATTCACTTCCTCCACATATGAGGATTCATCAGTCAATTTAAAGAGGGGTGGTGGGTCTTGTCCGTACAGGGCTCTAAAAGGAGTCATGCTTGTTGCTTGTTGGTACGTCGTATTGTACCAATATTCAGCCTACGGTAGCCACTGAACCCATTGTTTGGGTTTGTCACCCACAAAACACCTCAAGTAGGCTTCTAGACATCGGTTGACAACTTCAATTTGTCTATCTGTTTGCGGATGATATGCCGAGCTCATTCTAAGCTGAAGCCTTCCACAATCCTGGCCAGGGTAAATACCCGATCCCTATTTAACACTATCGAGTCAGGAATGCCATGCAGTTTCACCACCTCTCTTACAAAAATAGAAGTAACTTCTTTAGCTGTAAACGGATGAGCCAAAGGGATGAAATAACTATATTTGGTGAACCGGTCCATTACCACCAAAATTACATCCTTGCTTGCTGATTTGGGTAATCCACACACAAAATCTATACTAATATCCGCCCACACCTGAGATGGGATAGGTAGGGGTTGGAGTAACCCTGCTGGAGATAGAGCCTGGTACTTATTAGTCTGGTAAGTATCACAACTCGCTACAAATTACTATATATCTTTCTTCATACCCTCCCAATAAAACAACCTGGATAATCATTTGAATGTCCTAAAGAAACCTGAGTGTCCTCCCATAGGTAATGAATGGAATTCCCTTAACAACTGTGGGATTCGCGGGGTTCCTTTAGGAATGACCAACTTCCCCTTATATAGGAGAATTCCCTGCTGCAATGAGTAGTCAGGATGACTCTTAGTCTGGGCCACAAGTTATTGAATGATGGTGGCTAGCTTTGGATCTCGATGCACTTCCTCTTCCAACTCATCCCACCCTTTAAACTGGCTAAGAGTGAGGGCCCCCAACTCTACACCCCCGTCCTTCCTAGATAAGGCATCTGCAGCTCTGTTCTCTTTGCCCGACTTATACTGAATAGAGAATTTGTATCCAAGAAGTTTAGCGGCCCAACGTTGTTGTTCCTTACTCATAATGCATTGCTCCAACAAGAACTTCAAACTCTTTTGCTAAGTTCTTATTATAAATTGGTTTCCGAATAGGTAGGGTCGCCATTTTTGCACTGCGAAAACAATGGCCATTAACTCTCTCATAAACCAAACTCCTTCTTCCTTTTTCCGAGAGTTTCTGGCTCAGATAAGCAATGGGGCGGCTTTCTTGCATAAGCACCGCTCCAATCCCACTACCCGAAGCATTACTCTCAATCTCAAACATCTTTGAAAAGTTAGGCATAGCTAAAACTGGAGTGGTTGTCGTGGCCCGCTTCAACGCATCAAAAGCTTTTGAGCTGCTTTGCTCCAAACGAAGTTGTTTTTTTAAGTAACTCAGTGAGGGGGATTGCTATTCCTCCATACCCTTGTACAAACTTCCTATAATAGCTAGTAAGGCCCAAGAATCCCCAAAGGACTCGAACATTAATGGGAACAGGCCAGATGACCATAGCCTTTGCCTTGGAAGAGTCTGGTTGAACTCCCCTTCCTGAGATGAGGTGGCCAAGGTACTCCAGTTGTGACTGCCTGAATAAGCATTTTTTTTATTCAAAAGTAATTAATTTTCCCTCAGAATCTGTAAGGTGTCCTTGAGATGTCGAACGTGGGACTCCAAATCAATACTGTAAATGAGTATGTTGTCAAAAAAAACCAATATAAACTTCCATAGGTGAGGCCTAAAGATTTGATTCATCAACACTTGAAATGTCGAAGGAGCATTGGTGAGACCGAACGGCATCACCAAGAACTCATAATAGGTCCTGAATGTAGTCTTAGGCTCATCTCCTGTCTTCATTCGAATCTAATGGTATCTTGATTTCAAGTCTAGCTTTGAAAATATCATTGCGCCCTAACTCATCCATCAACTCATCTATGACTGGAATCGGAAATTTATATGGCACTGTTAACTGATTAAGGGCTCGATAGTCCACACAGAAACGCCAACTGCCATCCTTTTGTTAACTAATAACACTGGACTAGAGAACAGGCTGGTGCTCGGCCTGATTACTCCAGAGTCTAACAACTCCTTTACCAATCTCTCAATTTCATTCTTTTGAAAGTGTGGATATCTATAAGGTCGAATATTTGGGGGTTGGGCTTCGCTTTTCAACTGAATCTAATGATCTTGTGCCCGAGGTGGAGGCAATCCCGAAAGAGCCGAAAATAAGGACTCAAAGCTCATTAACACCTCTTCAATTTCTTTCGGGTAGTCACCTTTGTTTTGCACTTCCATCAACCCAAACTCAATCAAGTAACCCTCCCATTCCCTCGAGTAGAGGGTCCTGATCATGGATTTCAAAGATACCAATTTCTCCGAAAGAGATGGATCTCCCCTTAAGCATATCCGTTTGGAACCAATGGAAAATTCCATGATCAAGAGTTCCCAGTTAACTCTAATGTATCCTAAAGATTTCAACCATGTTATCCCCAGTATCACATCTACACCACCTAACTCCATAGGTAAAAAAGATTGCACCATCCTTATGCCTTGCATCTCAACTTGAACTTCCCTGCAAATCCCTTTTCCTGAAACTTGTTGTCCATTACCCACTAAAACATTGAAACTGCGGTTCCCTTCAGTTGGAATTCCCAATCAATGTACCAATTCCAGAGATATGAAATTATTGGAAGCCCCACTGTCTATCATACTTACCACATTTTTGCCCTTCATTTTGCCCATGAACTTCATGGTGTGATCCGCTGCCATCCCTATTAGTGAATGCATTGACACTTCCAAATCCTCATTGAATTCTTCCCCTGTATCAGTAATTAACTCAGTCCCGTGCCCCTCTCTAATTCTGCCATCACCTTCTTCAACCTTGGTACTGCCCTCCTCGGTGACTAACGGAAGTTGTAACTGTCTGTTTTTACAGACATCGTTGCTGGAGTATCGTTCATCACACTGAAAGCATTAGCCCAATTATCTCCTTCTATTGACTTCTAATTCAGACATGCGACGATGAGGCCTTTCCCAAAGATTCCCATTGATGCGCGACTGCCCAGTGGATTCACTAGAGCTGGGCGCCCCTCTTTGGGTGTACATCGTTCTCCCATTCATCGGAAAAGTCTTGGTAGCTTCGTACTTCTCAGACGTAGGTGGAAGCATTGTGTGTGACGTTCCAGTCCGCGATGGGGAATGAAAGGGGTGACCTGAGTATTGGTCTCGGGTGGGCCAACCCGTCCTCTTCTGGCTTCCCTCCATTTATCCACCACCCAGTTCATTCGTCGACACTGTGGGCCAAGTTCATCATCTATTGTAAGTCCCTTGTTTGACCCATTTTTACTTCAACCCTTATATCTTTCTTTAAACCCATTCACGAACGTGCCTATTAGCAAGGACTCATGAGCATCCGTAAGAGAGGCTAAGAGGAGTTCAAATTCCTCCCTATACGCAGTCACCGTTGATGTCTGCTTCAGAGCTACGAAAAGCTCATACCCATCCCCTACCTGAGATGGTTGAAACCTTTCAAGGCGAGCGGTTCGAAAGGTATCCCAAGTACGAATTCTAGCACAACCATCACGCCACTGGAACTAATTGAGGGCTCGTCCCTCCAAACAAACTGCTACAGCCTCCATCTTTTCTTCCTCAGTCACGCCATTTATGTTGAAGTATCGCTCCACCCTAGACAACCACCCTAACGGATCTTCCCCGGCAAAAAGTGGTAAGTTCAACCTCCTAAAACGATTTTCTTTCTCCCCTTGCTGGTGGTCTCTGCCTTCTTTACCCACTTCTCCCTCTTAATGGTTATCGTTAGATCCTCCCCTGGATGTTTCTCCTGCCACGGGATCTTTCCCTTTGTTCGCAGCTATGGCTTCTCTTAGTTCTATGAAGTAGTCCCTGATAACCCCCATTTTGCGCCTCATCTCTTCCATTCCCTGCTCCATCCCTTCCATTCTTGAGTCCATTATGGTATTGACCATCAACCGTGCTCTGATACCAAAAATGATAGAACCCCAAGGAAACTCACTCCCAACAATACACAGAATATTGAATAGAACACGGTTATATTGATAATGAAGTATCGACAGCCAATATTCCGCAATAACAGTAACTATGGGGATTAGAATAGAATGCAACAGAGCATCACCCCAAGGAAATACACATGCTGTCCAGAATGCTAGTAGTAATCAACCACAACAAAATAAGGAAACAAGCAAAATGGTAGATGTAACTAGTAGAAGAAAAGCAACCCGGTAATTAGAGATGGTGAAAGCTGCCCACCAAACTCCAATGACCCTCCTAGAAGCCTGGGAGCTAGGTCTCCCTTGATTCCTCCCAAAAACTCTCCCCCTCTCCATGGCCACACTCGAC
>JASKGM010000009.1:2960393-2982669 GCA_034509205.1 Ceratonia siliqua
CTTCAAGAACCTTCTCTCCACTCACTTCAAAACTAAGGATCTTGGCTCTCTAAAGTTCTTCCTTGGTCTCGAAGTTGCACGCTTTCCTGCAAGCATTTTCCTAAATCAACGAAAATATGCTCTTGATATATTTTCTGACAATGGTCAACTTGGTGCTCGAACTACCTCCTTTCCGATGGAACATCATTTGAAGCTTTCCAATGAAGATGGATCTCTACTTCCTGATCCTAGCACTTATCATTGTTTGGTTGGTCGTCTCATTTATTTGACCATCACTTAACTTTATATTGTTTATGCCATCAACATTCTTAGTCAGTTCATGCATGCCCCCCGTGTTCCTCATATGACTGTTGCTACGCGTGTTCTCCGTTACATCAAAGGGAGTCCCGGCTAAGGTATTTTTTTCTCTTCCTCCAGCACCACCCAAGTTATAGTTTATACTAATTTTGATTGGGCCAGTTGCCCCACCACACGCTATTCCACCACAGGTTACTTCATCCAACTCGGAACCAATCCGATCTCCTAGCGTACAAAAAAAAAAAGACTACCGTTGCTTGTTCTTCTGCTGAAGCTGAAGATTGCACCATGGTTGTTACCACCTGTGAGTTCACCTGGCTGAAGTAACTTCTCATTGATCTTGGCATCCCTCATCCTGAGCCTTTCAACCTCTACTGTGACAATCAGTCTGCACTTCACATTGCCCACAATCCCTTGTTCTGTGAACGTACTAAACACATTAAGATCGATTGCCACATCATTCATGATAAAATTCGCTCCGGTCTCCTCAAAGCAGTTCATACTTCCTCACATGAGCAAATTGCAAGTATTTTCACCAAAGCTTTAGGCTAGGAACTTGTCAATCATTTCTCATGCAAGTTGGGCATTACGGATCTCCATGCACCAACTTGAGGGGGAGTATTGACAGAATCATATCTTCCCAAAATAATGGATTGCACAAAATCAGGGATTTCTTATTTTTAGGCATCTGTAACAATAAAATATTTCCCTTATGTGTAAATTTCCATACTTAGTTTCATTGTACACCTATATATTTTTGTAAAGCAGAATACAAGAAATATACACAGAATTATTTCAAACACGTCTCCCTTTATCTCTTAATAGAAATTTTATGGACTGATTTTAAGATAACTATTTTGAGAGGGCAAATAATTTTTAAAGAAATTAATTACATAGAAAAAACTTGTGAGGAATGGTCGCCCCTTCTATTTGAACCAAGATCCGTCATTGCTTGCTCACTAGTTCGAATACCCTAGAACAAAGATGGCCAGAAAAAAAGATATAAGTGTGGAAGAAAGTAGAAGAATAACAAAAAATAACATTAAAGAGTATATGATTTCTCTCTTCCTCTCTCTTTTGCTTGCATTTAGTTAATACACTAACTCTTACACTACTTTTAATATAATTGTAGAGAAAAATTAGTCATTTGTTTTCAAATATTTCTTAAAATTTAAAATTTTTTACAACATACTTTTCACTTCGAAAATTCTCAAATTTAACAATATTATCATTTTTTTGTGTAGATATGGACTTTTAATTTTTAAAATCTATAGGAACGATGCATACATTTTTCTTATTTTGATACTATACAAAATAAAAAATAATAGCTTATGTTGGGTTTAATTAAACCATGTCATAATTCTTTTAAACTTTTAATTATAAGTTTAAAATTATTAATTAAAAATTAAAATTTACGTCCTTAAATGAAATAAATTCATACAAGATGTTTAAACTACAATCCACTTCTAAAGAAAATAATAATAATAATAATTTTTTAATACTTTTAAAAATTATATTTTATAATAGTATCTTATGATATTTCACTTTATTCTAGTGTCATTTTGAGATATCATTTTAAAATTATTTAAGAAACTAAAGAAGAAAGTAAATTTTATGAAATATTTATCATTTTAAAATACATTACCGCTTAAAGTACATGAATAGAATTATTTTTATAAAATGAGTAAATTGCTTTTATTTTTCAATATATTTGACTATATAATTTATAATATTGTTCTTATTTTTAAAATGATGTTTCTTTTCCTTATAAATCGTATGAATATATATTTTACTTTTAACACTAATAAGGTAAAAGATTAAAAAATAATAATAAATTAATATATTTATATATTTATATTTTCATAAAAAATAATCATTTCAAAAATAAAATAAAAATACTTTAAAGCTAAGGAGGTAAATATAATTTAGCTATATAAAATGAACTTAATCTATATAACTAACATTAAAAACATTCCAAGTGTATATTGTTTAAATTCTTATTGGATATAATAATATAGAAATGTATCAAAAGGAAAGTACTGTGGTGAAAATAAAGATTGGGATGTACCCTACGATGGTTGAATTGTTTGCAAACAAAGAATGAAGGGCAATGAAAGGTGGAAGAGAGGCGGGTCGGTAGCATTCAAGTCCCAAAAGGGTTTGAAAACAAGAAGGGTGTATAGATGAACATCTTGATTGCAGTGGCCCGCCTTGCTCGGGCTTTGGGTTTCATTTCAAACTTGAAACAAAGAACAAAGATTTGATTGATAGGCACAAAGGGGCATTCATGAAGAAATGGAATTGTAGAAAACCGAGGACTCTTTACTGTGAAAACAACAGGTGAATGACCCAAAGCTATCACTCCCATGCACACGTCCCTTTCTCTCTTCCCGCTGCCGCCTCTGCCCATTTCTCTCTCTCTCTCTCTCTCTAATGTACAAACACACAACCATTAGAAATTAATGCCAGCCATGAGAGTTTCTTGACTAAATCTTATATGTTTTAGAATATTTTCAACAATTTAGTCATTTAGATGAGTCTTGGTGTTAGACTCTATGAGCCTCACATGGCATAGCTGATGTCAAATGTTTGAAATCATTATTATAAAAAGCAATATTTTACAATAAGTATTTAAAATTTTTATGAATTTTTTAAACAAATAATATATTATAGAAAGAGTAATAAAATAGACTGTGTCAGCCAACAAATGCTTAATTAAATAAAACTTTTTTAGGTGGATCTAATTTATAAATTTAGATTAAGTTAATTACACATTTTTATATAAAAAGAATAATAATATTTATATATTATTTATATTTATTATTTTATTATCTATCACCTATTTTATAAGAGTGATATAAACAAAATAATATATGAGTTTACTCTCACAAAAAAAGGTTTTAGCCTTGACATGATGTAATTGTGGTTCAATTCTCACACTTGCCACTATCTGTTAGTGATAACTTTACATTTGTGCTTTAATACACACAGAAAATATTTTATTTTAACTTTGTTGTATGTGTAATGTTTAGTTGTGTGTGATTCTTATCATGACACTATGTTTCTAGACAAGATAATAAAAATTTTTGAGTTCAAAGTTCAAAATTTAAAATTTAAGATTTATTTGCCTTAGCATGTCAAATTTGTTTCATTGAGCCTCGCGCCTTTAATAAATTAACTTAATTAGTACGAGTTGATACGTTGTTTCTAATGATATATTGAAGAACTTCTCCTTAAACATCCTTGTGAAACAACTATTTTTGAACTTCGGTTAAATTTTATTTTTGAATGAAAAATTTAAATAAAACTCTTGAATAACAGCATTATTTAAAGGTTATATTGCACTTTCCAGAAAAGAATAAAAGGCAATGCACAATATATATATATATATATATATATATATATATATATATTCTCAAAATAAATTAAAAATATTTTTTATTTTTCTTTCTTTTTAATTAAGGTCAACTAATTATTACCCTCTTTTTACTGTAGTCTGTAACCTGATTTGAGTTATGATACATCACCCAACTTTTACAAACTCAACACATGTACAAGTACAAGAACAATACAATAAAAGATCCAATGGGGGGAGATATATATATATATATTTTTAAAATAAATTAAAAATAATATTATTGTTATTTTTCTTTCTTTTTAATTAAGGTCAACTAATTATTACCCTCTTATTACTGTAGTCTGTAACCTGATTTGAGTTATGATACATCACCCAACTCTTACAAACTCAATACATGTACAAGTACAAGAACAATACAATAAAAGACCCCATAATGAAGAGAGAAGGCCAACACTTTCTGCCTCTATTCCATCATCTATTTACTTTAGTGGCATCTCTTTCTTTCTCTCTCTCTTTCTCCCTTTCTTCCTCTCCCACCCTTAACTGTAACCCAACAATCAAGAAGATCAGATCCATAGGAAGTGATCACTGATCAGTCAATCCCATCAATCAAATCAAGAATCAGTGAATTAATCAACAAAAACTGAAACATGTCCGCCTCATCTACTTCTTCCTTTTCACCGGACCAGCACCTCTCTCCCTCCGACCAGCTCTGCTATGTTCATTGCAATTTCTGTGACACTGTTCTCGCGGTATAGCTAAACTCTTATATCTTTCTGCCTTTCTTTCTCAATTCTTATCTTATTATATGCCCTAAATACACATTAGGATTAACCCCACTTAACTTCTTCTTTTGCTAGGTGAGTGTTCCTTGCAACAGTTTGTTCAAGACTGTCACAGTGAGATGCGGCCATTGCACCAACCTTCTGTCAGTGAACATGCGTGGACTTCTTCTTCCTTCTGCCAATCAGCTTCACCTTGGACACTCCTTCTGCACTCCTCAAAATCTTATGGTATATATGAAACTAGGGTTCCCATTTAGTTTTAGTACTTTTCTGCTATAGATTATTCTTTTGTTGAAGAAAAATTTAGGAGCCAGATAGTTTCATCTCCAAGACAAGGCTTTAGTGAATGTATGAGAGATTACCAACAATAAAACCAAACACTATTTAGTCGACGCAGTTTGATTTTACTAACTGAGCAGGTTTTGTTGACTTTGCCATAGATTATATGCTGCTTGAGAAGTGAGAACTCTTGTTAATTATGATTAATATTGGGTTTGATTCAGGAGGAGATTCGAAATGTACCATCATCAAATATGCAGATGAATCAGCTGCCGTACTCAAATGATTCGGTTATGAGTACCATGCGAGGAGGAACTGACGAAATCCCTAAACCTCCACCAGCTAACAGACGTGAGATTTTCTCCTTTCGTTTCTGATAGAATTTCTCATTCACTTGTTCTGCAAGAAGCCACCATAGCTTTCACAATGGATTTTTTTTGTCATTTTTGTGTTGTTTTGCTTTCCTTTTCTTCTTTTGGGTTTGCTTTTTCTACCTCCTCGATGGGTTAACCAGAGGTTCTTCTGATACCACCAAAGAAAAAGTTGAAAAAAGGGAATCCTCCTGATACCCTTTGGTCATTCATTTTACACAACAAGCTTATAGTGGTCACTTAAGAGAAAAAAAAGTAAGCTAAAGTTCTACCCCAAAGGTCACTTGTTAATCTGATCACTGTCTAAGGTTTCTTCTGGGTCTACTTCAAGTGGGCAAAGAAAGAAGAATCTTTAGCACATTTATCTCATGCCTGACTTTTTTTCCCTCTTTCCTGTTTTATTTAGTGCTTCCAGAAACCCAGCTTTAGTTCTTCAAATTGATTATAAACATTAAAATTTCCAAAATGATCAATCTCCCCCATTTCCGTGCTCCAAGTCTAACCTTTCACCATCACTTCCACAGTATACAACTTCTAAGGAAGAATATAAAATCTTCTCTTTTCCAACTTAAGATGACAGAAATGCAAACTAAGATTCTTCTTAATACAATTTTTTTCAGTTTTGTTTATGAGTCTGTGTTTTCTTACTTGCACACACTTAGTGAGAGCCAGAAAGCGAGAGAGATCGACCCCATTCTCCCCCGAAAATATAGTGCAGAATCCATGGGGAGAGTGATTGTTACAGATAATGATGAGGCAATGATAGTAGAGAGGGAGAGGGAGAGGGAGAGATATCAGAGAGAGTAGACAAAAGGTCAACGAAGTGATTTAATGTTCCTGTCTGTTTGCCTGAGCAATGTCCTTGTCTTGCATGTCCAGCTCCAGAGAAGAGACAGAGAGTTCCATCTGCTTACAACCGCTTCATCAAGTAAGTTTAATAACTTTTAAAGTTTAAATCTTGAGTTATCAATACTCATTAGTAATTCCATTCATTAATGTCTGTTTAATTGGTAAGGAAAATGAGGAAAAGAACAGAAAATAGAAGATAAAAATTAAGTAAGTTACTAATTTTACAAAGAGTTAAACATTAAGAGATGAAACTTTCTCACTGATATTTGTATTTTGATATTATTATTCTAATTGTTTGATTTATAATTTAATTAATAAATTATTAACATAAAAATCTTGGCATGCATTTAACAACAAAAAAGTTTTACCTCTAAAGTCGAATTCTATATGGAATTATACCCTAACAAATTAAAAATATAGATAATTACTTTTATTTTATTTTAGTTCTTATTTTACCCAATCAAAGGGTTTAGTAACTCAAACCCTCATCACTTGTATTAGTGTTATTTCTCTAGCTACTAACTAGCGTTTTTGGGTCATATTAATAAAAACAAGAAGATTATTAATACTAGAGATAAATTTATTTAAATGTTTTAGATATATTGTATTTTAGAATAATATTTTATTTTTTAGTATCTCAAGTAATTTTAAAATGCCACAAGATGACATAAAAAAAGAAATAAAATTTTATAAGGCACCATAGAATGAAGTGAATATGGAAAGACCAAAAATAATTTATTCGTAATAATTTTATATTCCCAATGGGTTATAACTAATTTGGATGAGTTTGACATCATTTGAAATTCAGGGACGAGATCCAACGTATCAAAGCTGGGAATCCTGATATAAGCCACAGAGAGGCCTTTAGTGCTGCTGCAAAGAATGTGAGATCCAAGAAGATTCTTATAAATCTTACTCCCTTAGGGGTTTCTTATTTTCTAGATTGCTTTTTTTTTTTTGTTTTTACTAATTAAAGAGCTTTCTTTTGTTTTATAAAGTATACTTAAAGTGATCGTTTCTGTTTTCTTTGTTGGTTCAAGTTTTCTAGATGTGTGAGTCCCTTTGACTTGTTTCTTTCAGTGGGCCCATTTCCCTCACATCCACTTCGGACATATGCCTGATCATCAACCCGTGAAGAAAGCTAACGTGCGCCAGGTACACTTACAAACCCTAGCTAGGTTTCCCTCAATTTAATTTGGCAGCACTTGAACAAAAGAGGGACCTCTATTTCTAGGGTTTCTGATATTGAACTCTACTCTGTGTGTGCAGGAAGGGGAGGACGTGCTTATGAAAGATGGGTTTTTTGCTCCTGCAAATGTAGGTGTTTCCCCCTTCTAGAAGTGTTCATTGTTAGGGTTTTCTGATGTTACGATGTTGTCTCGAAGTTCTAAGTAGTGGCACTGACGCTTGTCTTTTGCATTAATGTTGTGTTAGTACTTTGTAGTGTTAAAAGTTGCTAGTTTATGTGTTACCAATGATGAGAAGGGATTCTAACGAAGCCTAGATTAGTTTTTTTAAGCATCAAGATTGTTGATTTTCTGGAAAACTGATCAATCCCAACATGAATGATCATGTGAGAAAAGAGATAGTCAACATTGAATATTTAGTTATAAAAGAACCAAAAAAAATCTTTTTTCTATTATTTTGCTTTCACATCACCATGAGAGGATCTAAATCTATTAAACTCCTCAAACTTATTATATTTTTGAAGCTTTTACTGTCATTAACAACAAATTAACTTGGCTATCTACAATTTTAAACGATTTATAATGCTATTTCCACAAATTTTTCCAAGCACTTTATCTCAACTGCTCATGTCACTTCACCCACTTATTTCATTCATCCCAATGTGAGACTTGTTAACAATTTTATTTGTGATATGAGCATTATTCATTTTAAACTACTACTATGATTGTTTTTACTACTAAGATGAGTATTTTTTGATATGATGTAAGAGATATGTGACCAAATGAACAAATATTTTAGGCTGATTTGTATTCTTGCCCTTTCTATAGGCAAATAAAGTTAAGTACAAAATGATGGTGGGACGTATGCTTTACCTATACTTTAAGTTCAAAATATTTGCATAAGGATGCCTTTTTAAATAAAACCCACGGTCAATTGGTTCCATGAGAAGAACAAATGAAATATATTGGATGTTTGATATATGTTTCATCTTTCTTTTCAAATTTACTAGCAGCATAGATTGTCACACAACTCTTATATTTACAATATCACTGCATCTGAATTTAGGTATACTTAATTGTATATATTGTAAGATGATCTTAATATCATTTCAAAATATGTTAATTAGAATATTCAAGTCACATCCATTAGAGCTTTTAGAGTAAATTACATTTACATCTCCGGAGTTTTTAAAACATATACTTATACCCCTTTAATTAATTTCAATTTATATTAAAACCTCTTTTAAAATTTATTATAAAAACGTAGCTACATCACTCATATCCTAATTTTAAAATATTACACTACCATCCCATATTGTACGTTTTCATAATTAAGCATTAACTTGGTGATTTGAGTTGCGTTGAATTAGTTTATAAAAAAGTCCCTAGGAGGGAATTATGTGTGTTAGGAGTACATAAGCTCTATTATGAGAGGAAAAGTTTTGGTCTAAATTAAAACTATGAGCTTGAGTACATGTTTTAAAAACTTTAGGAGAAATACATATAATTTACTCTTAATTATTTTCAAGTATACTCCATCTTTTCATATTTAAATATAATACTTTGACTTCCGTGAATTTAACGTTAAATATTTAAGTTTTTTTCTATTTTAAAAATATACATCAGTTATAAAAATACACTACCATTTAATCCTTTTAAAGTTATGCCTACTAATTATTAGATTAGAAGTCTGTCAAAAGATTAAATTCAATAGTCAAATGCCTAAAATGATATAAATTAACAATATTTGAATTTATAACAAGTTATTATCAAATATAGAATATATGCATAGTTTCATCTTAAATTCTTCAAATAAACACGAGTAATGTTTGAAAATATTTTACACACACACATAACACTATACATATATACATGCATACATACATATATATATTAATGATATAATATATAAAATTTAAGATAAGATAATGCATACTAATGTATATAAAAATATTATTGAATAATTTAATTATACATAAGTAAGTTTGAAATCTTGTAGGAAATAATATTCAATAGTCAATAATAGTGTTTATAACAACATCTTCAATCACAAAAATAAAATAAAGTAGAATACATCTATAATACTTATTTATACTAAAATAAAAAATAAACAAAATACTATTATTTTGAGCTAAAAATATTTTTAAATTGAGGCCAAAGTGACATTAACAAAAACAAAATGTAAATCAATTCAGTTCACAAGTTTTAACCAATTTTTTATCAATTTTTTTATTGATGGTGACATGAATTTGACTAGACCGTTAGAGTGATCCATTCACTAAGTTTTTAGACCGATTTTTAAAACTGTGATATTTTTAAAAGAAGAGAGATTTACGTATTTAATTCTAAATTCATGAAAAATCAAAATATTTTACTCATGGTGTTTGCATGTAAGGAGGTATGTTGTTTATAATTGTGAAATCTCATATTAATATAAAAAAAAAAAACAAGAACTGTCGGGACATCCATTATCGACATGCTTTTAAGTTTTGGGCCGGACCTGTCACAAGTTGTGAATAATGGGTTCCCATACTGTCGTGAAGCACAAATTGACAGACACCTGCTCTTTCAATAGGCGTTACAGTCCTCAAATATCCAATAATGTTTTCTACAAAATTGATAAATTTATTTTTTTTATATTATCATATTATATCAAATTTTTACTAGGATTTTGAAACTTGGACCAGCTAGGCTGATTCAACCGATCTGACCAAGAACCGGCAAGATCCGAACCCAAGATCCCGTTGCAATGGTCGAATAGGTTCTGATTGATGTGAATCGGCAAAAGTCGGTTAATTTTCATAAAATTGGCATCCTGGTTTGAGTTTTTGAGAATTGATTGGTGGCTTGTACGCTGACTGGCCACCTCATCAACTTTTTAATAAAAAAAGGAGGAGATATTGGCTTTGGGGAGACTTTAAGAAACAACCTCTTCAAGCTTTAGATGCCATCCAACCACTATTCCAATGCTGCGCTAGCGTTAAATTGATAAGAGAAATATTATTTCTATATCATTTTTTAATATTTTTCTTATACTTTTATTTTTAATTATTAATATATTATAAATTAATGATAATAAAAAAATAATAATATAATTTAAGTTTAATTATATTTTTTATTATTTTAATTTATTAAAATTTAATTTTAATTCTCTTAATTTTAGGATGAAGAATATAGTTTCATAATTTTATAAAAGTTATAATTTTAATTTTTTATTAACTTTTTTAATATTATTACTAACATGATCTCAATAAATAATACGATCACCTCGTTAAAATGTCAAGTCATTCTCATTGTCACCAAAATGCCGCCTAATCCACTCATATCAGCAGTTCAAACCCCCCCAAATTCTGTCCAATTCAACGTCCACTGTGCCTAAGACTTAGTTTCAGAAATTTTGGCTTCCATCTCCAGGCACCCGAAATTGACGGCTTCCATTCTCCACGGCATCGTTCACATGCATTTTATTCTCCCCAAATGGGCGTGCATTCCTGTATCACATGCATTTCCTATCTTTAATTACCTTCGCTGCATGTTTAGTTATTTAATGGTTAGCTTTGTGAGTGGAAGATGACGTTGTAGTATGGGTCATATGTGTCTTGCATGTTTTATTACACTCTTGTAAGGGTTATGTAAGTGTGGAATGAAATGGAGAAGGCAAGAAGAAATATAACCCAAAGCTCCTCTGTTCTCCCCTGTTTTTCTTTTCTTCTGCTTTCTTCTACTTCTTTCCCAGCCCTTCTAAACTATTCACAACAAAAAGCTCTGTTTACAACCTCCACTTCATCTAATAAAAACATTCAACTGCTACTTTCTTCAACTATCATCATCAACTATTTCCAACTATCAAACTATCAACTATAATCATCCTTCAACTATCATTTCAAACTAATTATTTTCAACAAAAACTGGACAGAGAATGAGTTTAGGAAAGTCATTGAGGGCGTTGGTCCTGGGATTGAGAACATTGAGCTAATAAAGGTGCATTGTCTTGAACTTATTTGTGCTATTAGCTTTTATTAACATTTTGTAAGGCCTACAGTTTTAGTACCATTCTATATTGTTTATTGCAGGACCCTCAAAATGCAAGCAGGAATCATGGGTTTGCTTTCGTTTTGTACAAATTTTAAGCTGGATGGTAATACCCCAACTGTCACATGGGCAGATCCAAAGAACTCATCCGATCACTCTGCTTCCTCACCGGTAATTTTCTGCCTGAAGATGGAACATAGTTCTTTTTCTCCTTTCTCTTCTCTCTCTGTGTGATCTTTGAGAAAGTTAGTGTCATTTAAGTAATATGATTTTCGAGTGGATCACTAGGAGGACTGCGATACTGCCGGCGGAGTATCACCAGGAGGACTACGACGCTGCCGGTGGAGATTATGACTGTGAACGACGCTGTGGAGAATGGAAGACGTCGATTTCGGTTACCTGGAGATGGAAGCCAAAATTATTTCTGAAACTAAGTCTTAGGCATAGTGGACGTCGAATTGGAGAGAACTGGGGAGGAGTTTGAAATGCTGATATAAGTGGATGATGTTACATCTACATGGAGGATCATTTGTTATCTTAAAGAGGTGTCGAAATCTACTTTAACAATTTGCTAACAAATGAATGGAAAGTTAATAAAGGGAAAAAAATTATAATTTTAATGAAATCAAGGGATTATACCGTTTATCCTAAAACTAAGAGAATTAAAATTGTAACTTTGACAAATTAGATGAATCAAAAGTACAATTAAACTTATAATATATTAATAATTAAAAATAAATATGTAAAAGAGGCATAGAAAAAAGTGATGTACAAATAGTATTACGTAATTGCTAAAACTAAAATATTTATATAAGATATTATTATTTGTACAACATAAAACATATACTTTATACATAATGTCTAAAATAATATTTTTTAACTAACTAATAATCATATTCTCCCTTCATAATTTATAATATCATATCCAAAACATGAATAAAAACTACAATTATATATGCATATAAATAAATTTTCATAATAAATAAAAATATATTAAAAATATATATGAATTTACATTTATATAATATATATATATATATATAAATATAAATTAATTATTTTTATATAATTACGATGTCATTTGGTTTAATCGACGATTTAACCAATCTAATTGGTTGACTTGTGACTCAGTCTAGGTTAACTCTAGTCTATTTCTTAAAACTCTAATTTTAACATTTCTTAACATGACATATAATGAGTTTGTAAAATTTATGAATGATATAATTTATAAAATTAGTGTTTCTCTTGATACCTTCACTTTCCAATTTAAGTGGGTGCTTGGTATGCTACTCTAATAGTAGTCTTACTCTTGGAGTAATTTTTTTTTAATTTTTCTTATAATTTTTTAAGAAAGAATCTAAAAAAATATAAAAAAAATCAAAAGTAAAAACAAAATCAAAAAGTTCCATAACATGAGTATTCAAAAATAAAAATAAAAACAAAAAAAAGTATATAGATTATATAATTTTTTTAATTTTAAATTATTTCTTAAAATAAAATTATAAAAAAACAAAAAAAAAGTTTCTTGGAATAGCATAACAAAGCCCATATAAGAGGCCGTTTAGATGTCCTTCTTTAAAGACAGAAGGGATTCTTTTCAAAATAAAATAAATTATATCAAAATAAAATGGACAAAAGTTAACTTTTGGTCTCTTACATTTGTTTTGTTTCATTTTGGTCTCTCATGTTTCAAAAGTACACCAAGTTAGTCCCTAAAGGTAACACCATTAAATAAACTACGGAATTGCTGACGTGGTAGTACAGGTGGCACGTGGGATAACGCTCTGATGACGTGGTAAGGTGGAAGGTGGACAAATTGGAGAGACATAAGATGACATGTCACCAGAAAGTCCCTGCAATCTCTTTAAAATCTTTCCCTGCATTCTTCTTACTTTGCAGTTCAATATCTATAAACTCTTTCATTGTCTTCATCTCCTCATCAACTTCATTCTTTCAATTCGTAATACCCTCATTGCAAACGAAACTATCCCCACAAACCTTAATCGCTTCATTGCCATTCGCATGCTCCTCCTCTCTTATTTCAAAACCCAAGTTTCCCAAATCGATCTCAAACTTTCGATTCAGACCCTTCTTCTCATCGTCAAGATTGAAGAGATCCACTAGAGTGCTCTATGCCCAAACCTCGCAGGACCTGCAACGGGGCTCAGATATAGTGGCAGAGGGTGCTTGGCTATTGCCAGAGAAATATTTGGTGCCGTAGAGCTCAATTGTGGAATGTAACTTTTGGGCATGGTATTCATGGCTGGTTGAGGAGTTGATGCCGGCAAGGTGGAAAAAGGTGAAGATGAAAGAAGTCAAGAATTAGCACCGACCCATCACTAGAAAAAAGTGCCAATGACTATTTCTCATCGGATTCCAATGACAAGAACGATAATACACTTGATGCCATATGGAGGGCAATCATGGAGGGACAAGGGAAGTCGAAAATGCGACACTGAAGGAGAGTGACACATGGTCTATGAGGATTACCAAAGCAGAGCCATCTTCATTACATTGAATATGGCGATGATGACCTAGTGGCTTAGGATCAGAAGGAGCTGAGAAAGTCTGACACTTTCAATGACGTGGTGTGGCTTTGGAGGGAAAAATCAATGAGTCAAGAGGAATTGAACCTGTAAGCAGAAGCGTTTATCTAGATGTTCAATAATCAAATGAAGCTACAGAGGCTGCAATCTGACCAGCATTTCATGGAAATGGTTAATCTCATGTGCGACATGTACTGCTATGTCACATGGTAACGTGTCATCTCATGTACCACATGTACTGCCACAACAGTAATATTGTTAGTTTTTTTAACGGTGTTACTTTCAGGGACTAACTTGGTACACTTTTGAAATATAAGGGACCAAAATAAAACAAAACAAACATAAGAGACGAAATTGAAACAAAGTGCAAACGTAAGGGAACAAAAGTGAACTTTTGCCAATAAAATGTGTTCAGATGTAATTTAAATAGAATAAGAAGGAAAAGGAGAATGAAAAATAATACTTTAATTGAAGGATAGATTTTCCACTTATTACTGCAAAATGAGAACAACTGAAGGAGAAAAAATTCTCTCTCCCTAGATACCCTTCACCCCAATACCCCTTATCTTTGTTTCTCCTTTGCTGATTTATGAGAAGAGTTTGCCCACAATCATCGATAGTTGGCTTCTCATACTACAAAAAAACACAAATTTTATGACGGCCCTTCTGATGGATAAAGCGTCCTTTAGAATTTATGACAGCTTTTCTAACACCATTATGACATAAATGAAATTAAAAAACCTTCTGACGGACTTTTTGACTACCTTGAGTGGTCGTCAGAACGTTCGTCAGAATGTTATGGGATAGCTGTCAGAAATAAGGCACGAAAGATGGCAGGAAACATTCTGACGGCCATGTGTCCGTTAGAACAACCTACCAACAGTTTATGATGGCTATGTGACCATCAGAATGGAGAAAATTATTGAAACTAAGTGTTTTCAGGCTGTTATGATGGCCATTTTGACGGATTTTCATCTTCAGAACATTTATGACTACCAAATTCTGTCACAATGGCCGTAAGAATCTTTAGAATATCTACCCTTCCTCTTTCTTCGTTAACAGTTTTAATGGTTTTCCCCTAAACGCGTTTTCTCTCTGATTTTTCAGACTAAGTAGATTTTCCTGACTTTTTTGAGCATTTTTTCATGACCTTGGTGAATTGAAGTGGTGTTTAATCTATCTCCTTTCTCTATTGAGATTTGTCAAAATTTGTCCCTTTTTATAACCCATAAATTTTGTTTGTTAATGGGTGAGTTTTGGGTAAGTTTTTTGTTATTTTTTTAGTTTTGTTTAAGTATGTGATGTGGTTGATAACTATTTGATAGTATATAGAGTTGGTATAATATGATTTAGTTTGATGTGAGATAATATGTTGAAAAATGAATTAAAATGTTAAAATTGGAGTATATGTAGATTTCTTATGTTGAAATTTCTTTAGAGCTTTTGTTGTATGATAGATGTAGAGTGTTTGGATAAGTTTTTGAAATTTATTTGAATTTGTTGGATGAATTTCAATTTTGTGGTGTTTATATTTTGAGAAATCTTTTGGAGCTTTTGTTTTTTGGTGGATATGGAGTATTGGATATTTTTTCTAATTTTTTGAAATTATTTTGGATGAATCTCAATTTTATTGTGTAAGGCTTAATTTAATAAATTAAATTATATACGATATTGTTTATATTTTGGCAAAAATTTTTCAAGGTTTTGTTGTATGATGGATGTTACTAATTATTAAAATTTGTGTGGATTATTTTTTAGTCACTATATTTTGATATATATATTTTGATGCATGTATGTGATGTAATGAATTTGTAATTATTGTTGAATATTGAAGGAATATGGAGATCCCTAAGCATCGTCATTAGATGAACAATACAATTTATCCCAACAGTAGAAGTATTACAGCTGAGTTTTACAAGGGCGTAGAAGAATTTATTCAATTTACTTTTGCACATAATGTCTGTGTTGATAGAGGGACGTTTAGATGCCTATGTGCTAAATGTAAATGCCGAAAGTTTAAAACATCAAATAATGTAAGAGCGCATCTAAATAAGAAAGGTTTTATGGAGAATTACTATTATTGGATGTATCATGGAGAGGTAAGGCCATCGTTACCCCAACTAGTTGAGGTTGAGACCCACTATTTACAGTCGTACGAGTAGATGGTTAGATGCTGCTAGACCATCTTTTGAAAGGGAGTACCGTAGAGGTGAAGAGGATCTTAGTGAAGATTTGGCCAAGTTTTGTGATATGTTAAGCACCGCACAGTCTCCATTATAGGATGGATGTGAGACGCATTGTGCTTTCAATAGCTACTAGATTATTGAGCATTAAGTCAGACTATAATGTTGTGGGTGCATGTATGGATGAGTTTATCACATTGATAAGTGAGATACTACCAAATAGTCATCGAATGCTTACAAATTTGTACCATACCAAGAAATTGGTTTCTAAACTTGGTTGTGGGTATAAGAAGATTAACAGTTGTCCACAAGGGTGCATGATGTATTATGGTGACAAAGAAGATGTTAGACAGTGTCGATTTTGTGGTCTAGCACGGTTTAAACAGTCATAAGTGGGTGAAAAGAAGTTAGGGATGTTCTGAACAAACAGATGTGGTATTTTCCTATCATTCCCAGACTGCAAAGACTTTTTGCATCTAATGCATTTGCGGAGAAAATGAGAGGGCATCGAGGAACACTCATGTGAGTCAGGGGTGTTGTCGGATTCATCAAATGGAGAGACATGGAAGCATTTTGACCACGTTTTGCCAAATTGTGCTATTAATCCTAGGAATGTTCGGTTGGGTATGTGTGCGGATAGTTTCAATCCATTTTGAATGAATGCCAAGACATGTTCTTCTTGGCCTGTCATCATTACTCCTTACAATCTTCCACCTAGCATGTGTATGCGAAAGGAGTACATGTTCTTAGAGGCGATTATTCCTAGTCCACGTAATCTATAAACTAAAATTGACGTCTTCTTGTAGCCTCTGATTGACAAACTGCAACTGCTTTGCAGCAGGGAGTGCTTACGTATGACATTTCATTGAAATATAACTTCTTTATGCAAGCTGCTCTTTTGTGGACTATCAATGTCTTTCCATTATATGGAATGCTATTGGGTTAGTAAACCACTGGTAGGCTGGGTTGTCCAATTTGCATGGACAGTTCGAAGGCATTTATCTTAAGCATGGGCAGAACATTTGTTATTTTGATTGCCATCGACAATTCTTACAATTGGAGCATCTCTTTTGTCGAAATAAGAACAACGTCTTGGAGAATAAAATTGAAAAAAACATGCCACCCAGTTGCTTATTTGGAGATAAACTCTATGTACAGGTGTAAACACCTGATTTTTCTAGGAAATATTTAAAAAAAATGAAATTTAGTAAATTTCAGGAATTAAGAGAATTATTGAGAAATAAAAAAATCAAAAAGGAAATAATAATAATAAAAAGAAACAAAAGACAATAAAACAAAACACATACACACACACACACACACACACATATATATATATATACTTACTCTATCATTTTTTTAGACCTTTTAAGATTTTTATCTAGGTCCAGGCTTTTTCCTGCAAGTTTATTTTACCAGAGCCCAACATGTCCAGCCCACTTAAACACTCACCAGCCTATTCCCCCCTGACCCAGTACATAACCCAGCCCCATGATCCAACTCCTTCTTCAAAGCATCAAGGATGCCCTAGCGCATGGTTAGTCCCCTCAACAATCTGCATTTCTGGCTTCATGCCTCTGCACGTTCCTCTTTTGCACCTATACTCTATCTTTTCCGCTTTTTGTGCCTCTGTTCACAGGATTCTTCTCTAGAGTGCTAAGATCCTGTCTTCTAATTGGGTTATAAGAAGTGAAGATAAAATGGAGTAGGGGTAAAGCTTTTTTGTAGCAACCATACCCTTATTTTCGGCACAACCACTCATCACAGTCGACAACCACTCTTCACCCATTCCCTTCCTCCTATAGAATTCATCTCTGTACAATCACGCTATCTCACCCACTTTCGGCATCTCCTTTTCTTCTCGCCATCATGGGTCTACTTGTAGGGCAGAGCACCATTCTGATTCCTGGACAAAATTCAGGATCCTCCAAGATATTATCTATTTTGTTCTAGCCGGCAATACGCCACTTCAAATAATTTATGGGTTTTTATAGTTATTCGTTGATCATTTGGATCGAGAATGAGAAGATATGGCGTCCGTAATTCCCCGCGACGAAGAGACACCACTGGTTTACAGATGCTGAAAGGAAGGGAGGATGAAAAAAAACAAGAACAGAAGTAGAATTTCAAAGAAGGAAATGACTAAGAAGAAGGAACATCTAAGAATCTAAGAGAGAGAGGAAACACTTAATCAATGAAGAAGATTTGAACGAAAGGTGAAGAAGAGCTATTTGTATTTTCTTAAAGCTTTATGGAGGTAGTTTATTTATTTCTTAGTTTCTTTTATCTCTAGTTTTGGTAGAGAGTCATGGTGATTGAAGAATGTTGGATTTGTGATTAAAGCTATTCTCTGCTTTGTTAAAAGATGTGATTTCAATTCATTATGGTTTAAACATGATATACGGGGATTCTGGTTTGTTATAGTTTGAACATGATACTGGGGAACTCAACCTATTATGGGGTAAGCTTGATACTCGAATCTTGCTTTATTCCGATTTATGGTAGAGATGTTTTGGAGCTTTTAAACTGTTTTGTTAAAAAAAAAATATTAATTACAATGTTTCATGGTTTTGAATTAGTTTTACCAGAGAATTCTATGGCCCAAAATGCTTATAGTTTGGCTTTCAATATGGTTCTTTGGATAAGATTTGTTTCTTAGTGTTAAATAGGATGCCATTAAGAGTTTGCCCTTCTCAATATATATGTTAATAGTGGTAGTAGAAATTTGAGAGTCAACTTGGAACTCAAATGCCTCCTTGCCTCATTGAGTTTAAATAGCTCTAAATAAGGATGTGTCTGAATTCAAATTCTTAATTTTTGAATAATATTATTGTATATGGTTGTTGCATCATCTGCTTGTGTACAACATGCCTAGTTTCCTTTTGGCAGCATGGTTGGGATTATTGGATGGGGTTTTTTTTTTTTTAGTTTATTTCATCTTCACTTGGGTTATAGTTTATTTGGTCATTTATTATTCTTCTTTCCCCTTGGATGTATGGCATAAGCGTCTTTTTTTATTTTCTTTCTAAAGCCTAATTGAACTTAACTCCAAACTTCCTACAAAAGATTCAAGACTCATTTGATTTTCAAAAGTATTAGGCTTACTTGGATTCCAAAAGTCTAAATTAAATTATCAATTATCAATTAAATTATTTTTGAAAAGGTTTTAGGATCAAGTCACCTTGAAGCTTAAACTTTAAAGCATTGGAGTCAAAGGGCTCATTAACTGAAATATTAAAAAAATGAGAGTTTTAAAATAAGGTTTCAAGGACCCAAATAGGAAGATAACGTGGGCTTTTAAAACAAAGTATAATTTTATCTTTCTTCCTCCAGGGTGGTTTCAATGATCACCATTATTTTTGTATCGTAATGTAGAGAATTATTCTCTCATTATGTGAAGTTTTATGTAGAGATTTAATCTCTCATTAACTTGTTCTTTTCTTCAAGCATTAGGTCCATTGACCAAATATTTTAAATGGCTTAAACGAGAGTTTTAAATTAGGTTTCAAGGACCCAAAATAGAATAGAAGCATGAAATTCAAATGATAAAGTTTGATTTTTTTTTTTCTTTAAGCTGGTTTCAAAGATCACCATTCCTTTTGTGAAACGTGATGTAGAGAATTATTCTCTCATCATGAAGGCTTTATGTAGAGATTTAATCTCTCATCAGCTTGTTTTTTTAAACATTATTTATGTAATTGTTCTCCTATAGTGTCTTAGGTTATATGTGAAAATTTATTTTCTCTATAGATATAATTTTTCATAAATGATAGGTAGAGAAATATTCTCTCATATTATCTTGAGTTCTATATGAAAATTTATTTTTCTATCCTGTCTTGTTTCATCCCTGGGCTTTGTGTGAAGGTTTATTCTCCCGCATTGTCCTAACCTCTAAAGATTTTGGGTAGGGCAGATTTATTCTCTCACATTATCTAAAATTCTTTTCTACCTTAGGGAATTGGTTACACATTCTCCCTAAGCAAATCTAAAACATTGTCACCTTAGGAAATTGATCATACATCTTTCCTAAGCTTAATCTTACCAATATTTTCGACCTACATGGACTTTGATCTCTATAGGGGTACGTAGGCACTTACACAGTAAGACAAGTCCAGCCTTTTATCTTTCATCTTTTTTTAAATCGCATTAATAAAAAAGGGGTAGATAAATAATTAAAACAATAAAAATTAAGCATAAATAATTATAGGTAACCATCCTAGTGGTGGACGTTGTGCGATACTTAATACCTTCCCCATATGTAATTAGACTTTCGAACCCTTCTTCTGGTTCTAAAGGCCAGTATTTGGTTTTTAAAGGATCCCAATTATCCTTCTAATTAATTAGTAGAGACTTCATTTTTTTATCTCTGTGTTTTTCCTTTTGTCGCCTTAAGGTCATGACAGTACATTTTTCTTGGTCGTCATGATGTGACAACAGGTATTGAGACAAGCAAGAGTAACATAAAGTATGGGGAAACACAATTGAACTAAACACGACATTTTTTGGGATTTACCTTACTGGTCTGCTTTATTAATCCCACACAACATAGATGTGATGTACATAGAGGTTAATGTGTTTGGAAATGTGTTCGATACGGTGATGGATGTGAAAGATAAGACCAAAGACAATATGAAGGCAATGATGAATTTAGCAAAGCTTTGTAAGCGTCCAAGTTTGGAGTTGCAAGAATTAGGCAAAGGTAAATATGCAAAATCGAAGGCACTTTACACATTAACCATTGAGCAGAAGAAAAGTTAGGGAGATGTGTCGACACTAATTCTTGGATGTTGACTCACATGAAAAGTTACGACTGTCATGTGTTTATGGATAGACTCTTGCCAATAGCTTTCAGTGGGTTGCCTCCTATAATTTGGGAACCTCTTGTATAGCTAAGTCAATTTTTTTGAGATCTTTGCTCTCCTACTTTGCGCAAAGTTGACTTACAGGTCATGGAAAAGAACATCCCTCTCATCCTGCGTAGACTTGAGAAGATTTTCCACCACGATTTTTTTTTATGTCATGGAACATTTACTCGTTCACTCAGTTGAAGAAGCATTGGCAAATGGACCTGTGTAATATAGATGGATGTACCATCTTGAGAGGTTATTGCACATGTTAAAGCAAAAGGTAAAAAAATAAAGCTCATATGGAAAGTTCTATATGCGAGGCTTATATTCTTGAAGAGAGTTTAATTTTTTGCTCGTATTAATTTGAGTCTCACTTCCATTCACGAACTAGATGAATGCCTTGGAATGATGATGGTGGAGAAAGTTCTACTAGTCAACCTATCTCAATCTTCAACTATCCTACTTACCTACATTGAACCATGAATGAACGTTATCTAACTGATGAAGACCTATCATTTGTAACACTTTATGTGTTGCTAAATTGTCTAGAGGTTAAACCTTATCAAAAGTAAGTTACTATTTCATAACTTTGTATTTAATTTCAAATAGTCATCAATAAATCCTTATGAGTTAACAACATTTTATCTTGATGCTGCATGCACATTGAGTTGTTATCCTCAACATACGGTGATATGTCTAGTGATGAGGTTGACAAACACATCGTTAACAAATTTCCTCAATGGTTTAGAAATTTTGTAAGTAACTTTAACAATCTTTGATATGTTATGTATTATTAATTATGCTTATAAAGTGACTAATTGTATAATATACTTAGGTGCTAAACCTTGCAAATGGGACTGATGATGTCCTTCTGAAATCTTTGGCTTGGGGTCAGGAAAGGAAGGTGAGCACATGAGAACAAGTGAATATCAATGACTATAAGTTCTATACAGAAGCATGGTCTCAGGCGCGAAAAACTAACAACAGAGGAGTTTGTCTGAAGGGATCTGGTTATGATGAAGCCGAGTCATTGTATCATAGAGTTTTAAGGGAAATGATTGAGGTCAAATATTCTTTATTGCCTGGTACACAGTTAATACTCTTTAAATACAAATGGTTTGATCCTTCCAACTTGGGGATAAGGAGTTATATGAAATATGGATTTGTGGAGGTCACTGCGAGGTCTACATATAAGGGGGATGACCATTTCATCTTCGCTCAACAAGCGGAGCAAGTTTGGGGTTGTTTGAAACGTTTTTGTTTTATTGTTTTTTAAAATAGTTCTTGAAAACAACTCTAAAAAATAGTTTTATATAACAAAAGAACAAAAAACTTATTTGAGTAAAAATATTTTTCATCAGTTGTTTTTCGTGTTTTTTAGAAAACAGATGAAAAAAACAAGCCAAAACAAAAAAAATTGTTTTTGTTTTTTTGTATTCTAGTTACTGTTTTCGGAAACAGTTTTTAAAAACAACTGATGAAAACAGTTACCCAAAAGAGTTTTTTTGTTCTCGCAGAACAAAAAAACAAAAAAACGGTTTT
>JASKGM010000009.1:2982769-2998993 GCA_034509205.1 Ceratonia siliqua
AATTTGTAATAATACTCAATTTGAGAATTCATATATTTTATTAATATCTAAATAAATATATATATATATATATATATTATAAATTCATATATTTTATTAATATAATAAAAATTTGAATAAGTAATATCATAAAATTATTTGAATAAGTAAATTAAAGATACTTTTATCAAAATTTAAATTAAACAAAAAAATTATTTTTATTTAAAAATATAATAAATTTAATGTCACATCACAAAATATTCAATGTTCTTAAGAATATGTTAAAAGATTATATTGTTTATCTATTATATTAATAATAAAGTAAATTATTTTTTTATAAAAATACTAGATATTATATTATTAGACTCTATATTCAATATTATATTTTTTATAGTATTCAATATATATGTCAGGTGAGTTATTTACTTATATCTTTATCTATATATTTTTTATTTTTTTAAAAAAACAACCACAAACGATGTCGTTTGGGGGAGGGTTTAGGTTTTTCTTTCCTCCCTCCATCTCTGAATCTGTCATGATAGTTTCTCACATTTTAAATCTCTCAAGTCCCTTACATTGTGCTGTTATCTTTGTCATCACGACACCCTAGTGACTTGCTGCTGTTTCCCTTTCCTTTCTTTTGTTTGCAACCCTAGTGACTTACTGTTGTTCGGACACTAGGGATCGGAAAGACAACAACTTGAAGGTACACTATGCTACTATTTTTTTTCCTCAATGGTAGTGAGAACTTTTTGGTCTTTTTATATTTTGGCTCTGGGTTTTGATTTTGATTCGATCCCTCGTTGGCTTCACATTTAATTTGGTTTTTATGGTGTTGGATCTAGGTTTATTTACGTGAACACTTAGTTAGCAGTAGGAAATCTTTTGTAGAAATCGATACTGATTACCTTGATGAACTGAGGAATTTTGACAAAATTAATACCATCTTGAATATTGATTTTGCTATTAACTAATCCCAATAGTAATAGGCTAATACTCCTACTCTTCAACAGTCTTTCATGGATTGGCAACTATTTGAATTGAATGGACCTTAATGCAAAGGAATAAGGTATAGTCAAAGAGAGAGTATCGTTTGGGCCCAAATAAATACTTTAGAGTTTTCGGCCTTTGCTTCCCACTATCTCATGCATTCTATTCTCGGTTTTCTAACCAAAGAAAAAAATTACAAAGCTGGTGGATAGACATTAAACAAATTTCTATCAATAATTAGGATGTACGAGATTGAAACGCAACTAAAATTTAGAAGGAGAATGAACATTTAGTTTTCTGACCAAAGAAAATAATTACAAAAGTGAATTATTAAGGACATAGATTTCTTTATAATTAGGGATTTTAATTTCAGCTCCCCAACCTAATGTTCATTCTCCTTCTAAATTTTATTTGGCCTATTGAATGAGACTGAAACATAACCTAGCTCCATAAAATAATATTAAAGTGTCCCTGAAAGACATTAAGGGTAAGCTTCTTTTAACTTTTTCTTTTTTAGATGTAGGGTCAGATTCAAATTATTGTTTAGACAACAAAATAAGTAATAGCCACAACAAACAAAAGGAATAATTGATGACACTTTACACAGTAACACAAATAGTTACATATGAGCTTAGCTAAAAAAGAAAAGTTGAAATGGTAGCCACTTAAACAAAAGTTTAAATGGAGTTAACTAAATTTAGATAAAGCCATTTAAGAAACACCATTTTGTGGCCATTGGAATTGTCGGAAACCTACCTGACAAACTCTCTCATGTCTGGAATGACTGAAGTGATGCTGTGGCTTTACATGGCTAAGCACTAAATCTGGTACATAGGGCTTCTTCAAGTTAAGTAAACTCCACATGCTTGGCCATGGCTTGTCTGTGGACCTATATTAGATAAAATTTTATATATGAGCAGGCCTATCTCTAGGAAGGACAATGCTTACTTCTTTAACTTGATGTTAAAAAACAAATAAAAGTTGGTTTTTAATTGTATTATGTGCTTGTTTTCAGCTTGAAATTAAACATATCTCAGTAATCGCTTCATTATTTAGCTATTAAGATCTTTTAAGATTTTTCTTAATTGCATTGCTCCCAATTCTCATTAATGCCTTCTGGTTACATATTCTTTAGTTTTATGTCAGAGTTGGACACTTGGACCCAAACTCAAATTTGGTCAATTCTGACTGTTTTTTGTTTTAAACTTTTGGATGTGTAAGTAATTAGTTTGCTTTGAAAAACAAAAATGAGGAGGGAAAGAGCATTGGGTGAATGAAAATTGATTAGGTTGGTCACTAATAATTGAAGTGGTCCTAAAAATATTAGATAACCTATGAAATTTATTAAGTTAGCCCATTCAAATGATTCAATTATATTGTGGCTTCAGGAGACCACTCATCCCAGTAGGTGAGGTCCCCACAACATTCACTCTCATTTGTGTTTCAATGTCAAGAGGATTATATTGAACTTTAAAGCCTAAAAGGTAGCTCCAAGGATTGATAAGATATTATATATTTCTAGAAATCTTCTAAAGATTTAGAAAATAAGAGCAATTAATAAGTGTTTTCAATGACCATCTAGGCTAAACTCCAAAGTCTAAGACCTAAAGGGATAGTTAGTTGGGGAGGTTTCAGACTTTCAATTGAATAAGCAAGTTCGATGTTCATTTTTTTCCATGTTTGTGCACCTTCCTCCAATGTGAACTGACCCTCCATTTTGGCATGTCTCAACAAGAAAAACCTTCCTTTTAATGTTTTATAGTACAATATATTTTTTTTTATTAAGCCAAAAACATGTGTTAGTAAGTGTTGGGGACAAATTACATTTAACTAGCTAGTTCTTATATTATCCAAATGAGGAAAAACTTGGATTTATAGATAGAAACACGTTGCTCTTTATAGCATATATATATACATACAAGCTAGTGAAGTGACTTCTACTATTTGAAAAAGCTTAGATGTTTGAATTTCTACTTTCTAGTTTGTAGAGAAGATTTAGATGACACCTACTCTTTCCCTCTAGCTTTCACGTTTTGTTATATAGGAGTTACTGAAGAAAGTAACAACGTTAAGGATGAAATTTTAGCCAAGGATGAAAGAGTGGTGCCCACATAAGCAGAAAATGCATGCATGGTCTGCATTTGCATGCGCTTCTATTACATTCCTCCCAGAAAAGCTAGGGAAGTTTACATAGTCAAGTGTTGAAGGGAATATAGGTGGAATGTTCATGTCTAATGCACAGAGGGCAGTGAGCAGAAGAACATGGGTGCTGCTAAAATGTGAGGCCTCTCTACTAACAAGGAGAATGATATAATTTGTGGGAGAATTCTCTCATTTCCCCCCTTCTATGTTCTTTATTTAATTTTGTACTAGAGGAAGTACCATACTGATCAAGGCCTACCTCTAGCTGCTATAACTCATAAGTATACCCTATTCCTTTGGTGTGAACCATGCATGGACGACACTTAATAATTAAGCTGTTGACTATATATCTTAGTATGTTACCAACCCACCGGAACAGAATCCAAACATAGTTGCTATGTATTTAGTCTGATCCTGTTATAATATTTGGCTATTTGAAAGATTTTTTTTTTAAAACTTGAATTTTTATTTTAAAAAATTCCATAGGGAAATTATTGCCATGTGAAGGTCTTAATCATTTTGAATGAGCCTTTTTCAAAAGCAGCGTAACTAAAAACCAAAATTATCTTGATTGTTTTTATTTTTTTTCTTAATTAACTCCATCTTCTTTATAGATTAGTTAATGGTAGGTGGTGGATATGAAACTAGGCCCCCGAGCAGGAAGCTCAAGGGGAAATTTGTTGCTATACCTTCTGCGTCGAGGCCAGATTAAGTACATCTCGAAACTGGATCTAACACACTTACTGTAGCTGCAGCAACACCAGAAATAGCAACCTCCAGTGTTGTGGGGTCCTTCAAAGGCCATACGAGTTGATAACTACCAAGGCTATCAAATTATATCTCTTAATAACCAATTCACCAAATAACTGTAGTATAAGGCAACACTAGGTTGAATCCTTGGATCACTTTAATTATGTAATCAATTCAGGATAGTAACAACAGGGGAGTGTTTTTGATAATGATTAATCAACTAAAAGCAATGAAAAGGATAAAAAAAATTTGGAAAACAACCAATCCAGGGAGAGTAACCAGTCTTGATTTTAATCTATCCTTGATCACTAATGAGTCATTCAATCACTAATCGAGTCCTTGGTTTTTAGAACATATCAAGAAGCCTTAATATGATCTTTGTATCCACTGCTGGATAAGAATCCAGAATTTAATCAATCAAGGTTAGACAAATTAAGCATCCATCTAAACCCATATTGACCTAAAAACCAAAATCTAACCAAGCTAAGCAACTCATCAAATAGCATTGATGCCTTGTTCAATCTC
Organism: Ceratonia siliqua; assembly: GCA_034509205.1. Classification (NCBI taxonomy): domain Eukaryota; kingdom Viridiplantae; phylum Streptophyta; class Magnoliopsida; order Fabales; family Fabaceae; genus Ceratonia; species Ceratonia siliqua. Next base: position 2,987,156 of record JASKGM010000009.1, read on the forward strand.
TGCTGTTCTTTTTTGACACATGGTAATTATGCAACTATCATATGAACATCCCAATCTAATTAAGCAACTTAATTAGAATCAACAAAAAGAAAGGGAGGAACTTGATTAATGAATGAACTAGAGAATACTTAAGACAAGATCTCAAAATCAAACATCAAGACTGTCAATCCTTAGGATTGATTAAAGATTCTAGCCCTCCATGAACAAAAGGGGTGAACTTATAGAAAAACAAAGAAAACCCTAGAGGGAACAGAGAAGAAAAATATAAAGAGAAGGAATGGAATAGTGCTCTAGCTACTATTCCCACGTTCTGCAGCTCCAGCCTTTATATATAACCCTAAAACCAGTAAATACAACTCTGTCCCTAGGTTAAAATTACTCCAGCTGTTTGACTAGTTCATCAACTAATTTCTAGGGTAAATTCATCAGTAAAATGCTACAGTTTTGATAAGTGGCCTGCATAAGAGGAGTTCTAAAGACAACATCCCAATTTTGACTTCCAGGTTGAATTTGGCACACTATACATCCAAATCAGTCTTAGAGCTCTTCATTAAAGTTATAGAGATTTCTCTTAGCTTTTCTACAAGATAAAATGAGTGACTATCATATGTTTAGAACTCAAGTTATGGCCAAAAAATAGAGGTAGTATAAAAGTCCCAATAATGCTAAAAAAATTACAATTAAGCTAAATAGGAACCCAAATTTATAAAATGTGACCAAACCCAACTGATTCGACAAATAAGAAGCTTAAAAAGGCTAAATATGAGGGTTAACTAATGTATAAAAGTTGTGTTTGTCAAATTCCCCCACACTTAGCTTTTGTACGTCCTGGGCAAATTAAACTCCAGTACTAGGAAACAAAGAAAAACAAATATACTCAAAACTAAAAGCTTCAAAAGAGACAACATCCAATGATGGTCAAGAATGCAAAAGTCTGGAAGCAAGAAGAGTAACCAAGGATTCAAGGGTTTACAGCATCCATAAGGTAACATTTCGTCTCATATCAAAATGACATTGAAAAGTGTGAGTCAAGAATGATAGATCCTCACAAGATACACTCTCAATTGTTCAAGTATTTAAAAGGCAAGTGTTTCACTCAATTAAGCCCATGAAAAAGATTATGCACTACCATAAGCTTACTTTTCTTCTATTTCTCTAATACACAAAAATATGCATACACAAATCAAGAGGACTTAATTCAAGGCTGCACTAGGGCCAAGGTAAGGGAAGGACACAATAGAGATATGACAAGCTAAGTACCCAAGAGAATGAAAGAGCATTGGAAAGGAACTCAAATGACAAGCATCAAGAATTTTCCCTCAAAGTCATGTATGTAAAGCATATTCTTCTTACATATTCCTTCATCTTTCATTTCTTTCACAACCGTATTCTTTATTTGTTTCTCTTTTCTTCTTTTCTTTTTTAAAACAAATTTACATATTACACATCAATTTCACAACCACCACACTTATAATAGTCTCGACCAGCAAAAGGCTTCTCCACTAAAAATGAACCAATGCTCTCCCATACCCTAAGGTAAGGTAAGGCAAAGACATAGTTTTTCACATAGGCATTTAAAGAGCTAAAACAAGGGATAAGCAATTGGGCTCAAGGGGGTTAAACAAAAGGAAATGATGCAAGGTTAGCTATTTGGCTAAAGCAACTAAGTCAAGAAAGAATACCTCAATCATGTTTATGTATGCAAGTGAAAGTGCAAACTCAAAAAGAATCAAAGCAAGTTTTAAAGTGATCAATTGCCATGAGTGAAAATAACACAAGAAGGAAGAGAATGGCACAAATGCTTAATCCATCCATCAAAAGGCTCAAATCTCACAAGGCATGCATCTATCAAACTCAATCATCAATCCAACATCCAAAACTGTGCTATAAACCTTGAATTTCAACTACTGCAAACTTACAAACTTTGCATATTCTAAAACATCATTGGAAGGAAGTTTAAGAACAGAAAGAAATGACAAAAGCAGAAGCAAAAACTGAAGAACAAAAATCAAAATAGTAACAGTAAAATAGAGAAAAATTAAGGCAAAAAATGAAATTAAACACAGAACAGAAATAAGACAGAAAATAGAAAAAATAGAAAACAAAAAACAAAAAATAGGAAACATAAAACAGAATGTAAATTCCTCCCCCACACTTAAATTCTACATTGTCCTCAATGCAAAGCACAAAAAGTAACAGTCCATAAGTATCATTAAGCAATCTAAGACAAGTAAAATAAATGAGAGAGGAAAAAAACATCCCTAAGAAGTGAGCTAGATGGCTTCCTGTAAGCGGACCTCCTCTACTGTCCTCTTGAGTTCCCTCATAGAATGGTTTAAGGTGGTGTCCATTAACTTGGAAAGCTTTGCTAGTGGCTTCATTTATAATCTCCACCGCACTATAAGGAAAAACCTTAGTGACCACAAACGAACCAAGTCACCTAGAACATAGCTTGCCGGTCATTAATTTGAGACGAGAGTTGTAAAGCAACACTTTTTGTCCAATGTGAAACTCTTTCCTCACCACCATCTTATCATGCACAGCCTTGGTTTTATCTTTATAGATCCGAGAGTTTTCATAAGCTTCCAATTGAATTTCTTCAAGTTCTTGAAGTTGGAGCTTCCTTTGAGATCCAGCTTTGGCTAAGTCAAGATTGCACTACTTCACTACCCAATATGCCTTATGCTCTATCTCCACTGGAAGGTGACATGCCTTGCCAAAGACTATCCTATAAGGTGACATACCTATATAGGTCTTATAGGCATTCTTATCAGCCCACAATGCATCATCTAAACACATGCTCCAATCTCTCTTGTTTGGTTGGACTATTTTCTCTAGAATATGCTTTAACTCCCTGTTTGACACCTCGGCCTGTCCATTGGTTTGAGGATGATAAGGAGTTTATACTTTATGAAGCACTCCATATTTTCTTAATAAGGTCTGCATATTTCTGTTGCGGAAGTGAGAGCCTTGGTCACCGATGATTTCTCTTGAAATGCCAAACCTACAAAAAATGTGAGTCCTGACAAAATTTCAGACAACACAAGAATCATTAGTGCGGAGGGCTTTGGTCTCCACCCATTTAGAAACATAATCTATAGTTAAAAGAATGTACACAAAACCAACAGAAATAAGGAAGGGACCTATAAAATCAATACCCCAAACATCAAATATCTCACAAAATAGTAAAGGCTGTTAAGGCATCTCATTCCTATGGGAAATATTGCCTGTCCGTTGGCATTGTACATAATGCTTACAAAAAATGTATGTATCATGAAACAATATAGGCCAATAATATCCAAAATCTAAAACTTTTATAGCAGTGTGTTAGGAACCAAAATGACCACCACATGCAGAGGTATGCTAGGATTTCAAGATAAACTTAAACTCATGGTCAGGTACACAACTGTAATGCCCTAAAAATTAAATAGAAAAAAAAATGTATGTGGGGGTCTTGACATAAATAACCTAAAGTATAAGGACTAACTTGTAAATTTAAATTTTTATAATTGCAAGTTAGTCCCTCCCTTCCATTTAAAAACAAAAGAAAACCTTAAATTTCTATCTTCCCCCCCCTGTGGTGTCTTCCCCTCCCCCTTACGCGAAGCTCCGCTATCTCGCGTCTCCTCTATGGCTCGCCGGCTACTCGTCGCCCAACCACCATCGCAGTCCTCCTCTGACATACCTGTTGCTGCCTCGTCGTCGCACGGTGCCGCCGTGCCGTGGGTGGTGGCTCCGTTGGAGAGTAGTTCTGGATCATTCTTTTTGGAATTCAACTCCATTTTTTTCAGGGGTAAGTGAATTTTTCTCCATCTTCTGCTAAAACAATCAAAATAAAGAGACATGGCAATTTCAAAAACTTGATTTCTGATCAAGAGAGAATTTTCCATATTTGACAAGTAATCTCTCTCACTGTAACATGGTGTGACCATGAGAGAGAGGAGCAAATTCTTCAAAGCCATTCTTCTGATAGGTAAAGCAATTTTAATGCTCCATAGAATTAAATCAATTTGGAACTATCATTCCTTTATTCCTTGTTCGAATTCTTAAACTGTTATGGGCCATTTAGACTTAAATTCTAGGATGCACACCAAGTGTTTGCTAAAAAGCCAAAGAGAAAGTTTAGTTTCAAATTCATGTTTCTAAGCCAGCAAAGTATCTTTTGGACTCCGTACTATTGATAACCTCTGACTTTGTAAATACTAGCTGAGTTTATTTTGAGGTGTTTGACGGTGAAATACAAGCATCTCACTATATTTATATATATGTATATATAAAGATATACATGAAATTCTAACCGTTTTCAAATGGTTGTAAATTCGGAAGTTTTACTATAAATCTATTCTTGTTCAAGTATAGTTGAACTAAAAATCATAGTTATGCAAGCTAAGTCCTCTCCTAGCTTATTAGAGCCATAATAGAAAAGTGGTGGCAAACTTAGTATACTGATATGTGATGTATATATGTTTGCACATAGGGTTGCCCGAAATCAATCCGTTGGAACCAACTCAATCTTAAAGTAGAAATATTTGGAACTTGATTATTAAGTCTCCAATTTTAGCAATGTGAGTGGATTCTTACTTACCTCTTGATGCCTAAGCTGTTAAATTTTATCTTGTGGTTAGGTGATTTTATATGAGAGTGAATTGGAAGTAATTTTGGGAAAGCGATATATATATGTGTGTGTGAAATTTACTATCATGTTCCATAGTATGAAAAATATCTAAATATTGATATTGTGAAAGTATGAATAGTATGAGAATTATAAAAGTAATTTAGAACTGCATTCTAGGATCCGTAGTAGAGTGGTAGTAGGACCACTAGGTGCACCTAGGTCACAACCTTTATCAGTTGAGGGCAGTTCCTGGCAGAAGATTGAGTTTTATTATGAATGGTTTCCTCTAGAGGAGAATGCTCCGGAAGGAAATAGGAAATTTGATATTTCCCTTCGGTGAGTGCAGTTCTCGAAGGTGAGAATCGGGTTAACCTCCACTTGAGTTTTATCTTTTGGAGCGGGAATACTGTTTTTCTCAGTTTAGGTTCTCCCCTTACATATTTATGGATCCTAGGAAATTATATTTTGATTAAAGTATTACCTGACATATTGTCTCTTTAAATTTCATATTATTAAATATTATTGTAATTTGATTATAAAGTAGAAGTTATTTTCTTTCCTAAATGTAGGGTGCATTAGGTGTATATTATGTTGAAAAAGTACTAATGAATTTTTCATATTATTTTAGCAGTAATGCACTTTACATCTAGGAGTGGTAAGTCTGTTTCCATTCACTGAGTCGGTGGACTCACTCCTCACATTTTGAACATTTTCAGATCAGGTCCCTGGTAAATTTCCTTCAGCTCCGTCTGCTCCCTTTGAACCTGCTGATTGACTTGGTTAGCAACCTTCTGAGTAAAAGTGGAGTACCTTAGTGAATAGTGGGTACTGTTGGATAGGTTGCATTTTTTTTGCATTTTCTGAATAAGGGTCTTGGTCTGTAAATAATAATTGCATAGTTTATATGTAGTTAGTGGATATAGTCCATGTTGGACCAGTTATTATTATTTTTTCTGTTAAGCCACTAAGGCTTCTAATTAATGGTGGGCTTGTTTACCTTTGTTTTTTATAGATTTGTACCCTGGGACAGTCTATATTTCAGGGAAAACTCTGCCAAAATTTTTAATAAATTATTAACTTAGTAAATTTTTATGAAAGTGTATCTCAACTTTATTATTCATTTAAGGATGATTATGAATGACATTAATTGCATTAGTATTTTAGGCTGGTAGATAATTACCTGAAGGATAACTCCCTATGCCGGTCACGTCCTAAAATGAGGCGTGACAAAGTTGGTATCAGAGCATGGTCTAGGCATTTGGTTAAGGCATATAAAGGTCTCCAACAAGTCCACGCTACGGGGAACGATAGTTCACACGAGTGGTAGGTGCGCCTAGGAGCACTTATCATTAGTCAGTCTGTTAAAACCTAACCTGAATTACTCCATCTATACTCAAATCTATTCTAATTAGTGTTACCCAATAAAATTTCCTATCAACTAAGACTTTTCTATTCCTTTTTCTATTAGGACAATGCCTCTGAAAACTCGAGCCCGTACTAGCCTAGGATAGAACGAGGCATCTGAAGGAGTATCCACCATATCAGTGACTGTACCTAGGGGCAGGGTAGACCTAGGGGTCGAAGAAGACCCAGAATTCATCTGCCACCAGAGAAAATTGAGAGTACTCTTGCCCCTGTTTCTGCTCCTCCACTTCGGTAGTTTCGGAATGGGCACAAAAGATACAGCAGGCTCTTCGTACCTTAGCCACTGTGATGACTTAGGCAAATGCACCAGCACCACCAGTGAGTGTTCCAGTGACCCCAGCTGTCCTTGTTTCTTCAGTACCTGTGGTGGTCCCCACTCTCCATAACTTTCTGCCAGAATTTCAGAAGATGAAACCCCTTCGATTTTTAGAAGTGGAATCAGCGATTGATCCTCAGTAGTTTCTAGAACATATGGAGAACTTATGGAGGATCATTGACTGTCCTGAATCAATAGCTGTGAGAATGGTAGGGCTTCAATTGGATGGTTCTGCGGCATATTGGTTCTGGGTATGGCAGGCGAAGGGACCGCTAGAGGAACTGGATAATGCTTGGCATTCCTTTAAGACTGCATTTCTGCAACAGTTCTTTCCTGAAGGAGAGAGATAAGCCAGGGCTAATGAGTTCCTCTCTTTACGGAAGACCAGAGAGATGTCAGTTTCTGAGTACGCTGCTAGGTTCCTACGACTATCTCAGTTCATACCCTATGCTATTCCTAATGAGAGAGAGAAGGTTCGACACTTTGTACAGGGGTTAGGAACCTACTTTTATAGTGCGGTTCATGCTACAAATGATAGCACTTATGAGCAGGTATATAATCGGGCTACTGAGTTTGAAAACATGTTGAAGGAGAATAGCCACACTGATAAACCTCTACTAGTAAGAAAAGGGCTAGATCTGAGTCCTATCCTCCGAAAGCACCTGCCACGTCAAACACATTTCCATCTTGATGATCTGACCGGCGCCCTCACCAGTCGACTTCTGGTAACTACTTTTTCGAAAGGAACTGTCCGTACACTCAGTCATCTGCTCAGACCATACCTGCATGTGGCACATGTGGTAGGTTCCATACTGGTGTTTATTGTGGAGTGAATGGTGTTTGTTTCAGATGTGGGCAGAAAGGTCATGGTTCGAAGGAATGCTTAATGCAGGTGACTCCCTCTAGAGGTGGCACCAACTCGACAGCTCCTAGTATAGCACAGCAATCCTCTATGGCATCAGCTCAGTACTCTGCTCAGCCCAACAGGGGTGCGGGTAAGGGGATGGCAGATCGGGGCCGTGGTGGTGGTCTTGGATCACAGTCCCAAGTTTCTGCTCTGACCAGACAGGACGTTATGACTTCAAACGATGTTGTCACATGTACTTTACTACTCGAATACATTCAGGTATTTATGTTATTTGATCCTGGAGCGACCCACTCCTTTGTTTCTGCTTATCTACTATCACGATTGATAAAATTAGTCGATACACTAGAGTACTCATTGGAGGTATCTACACCTTTACAAGAATCATTAATTGCCGTTGATGTGGTGAAGTCCTGTTCACTCATTATCTGCGGTGCATCACTATCAATGGATTTAATTGTTTTGAATATCCACGGGTTTGATGTGATTTTGGGAATGGATTGGCTTTCAAGCCATCATGTAGTGGTGGACTGCTTTGATAAAATAGTAAAAATTCATCTATCTGGGAAGGAACCGATTGTGATCCAAGGAGACAGAAGTGAAGTTTCTACTAAGCTCATTTCTGCCCTGGGAGTACAGAAGTTATTAAGGAAGGGTGGTGAGGCTTATCTAGCTTTGTTCAGGATATCGAAGGTCCAGAATGCCTATTAAAAGAAGTTCTGAGAGTAAATGAATTTGCTGATGTGTTTCCAGAGGAATTACCGGGTCTCCCACCAGAGAGGGAAATTGAGTTCTGTATCAACACTCACTCGGGAACCAATCCAGCATCACTTCCTCCATACAGGATGGCTTCTGGTGAGCTTAAGGAGTTGAAAGTACAGTTACAGAAGTTGATAGAAAAAGGGTTCATCTGCCCCAGTATCTCTCCATGGAGGGTACCGGTGTTATTTGTAAAGAAGAATGATGGATCACTGAGACTCTGTATAGATTACAGACAGTTGAATAAGATCACCATCAAGAATAAATACCCCTTGCCTCTAATAGATGACTTATTTGATCAACTACAAGGAGCTCGATGCTTTTCTAAAATAGATCTGCGTTCAAGGTATCATCAGCTCCGAATTCAGAAGAGTGACATTCCTAAGACAGCTTTCTGAACTAGATCTGGGCACTATGAATTCGGGTGATGTCATTTGGGTTGACTAATGCCCTTGCTGCATTCATGGACCTCATGAATAGAGTATTCTGGTTGTTTCTGTATCAGTTTGTGATCGTCTTCATTGATGACATATTGATTTATTCTAGAAGTGAAGAAGAACATGATTAGCACCTGAGAATGATATTACAGATCTTGAGAGAATATAAACTGTATGCTAAATTCTCAAAGTGCGAATTTTAGATTTCACAGGTAGCTTTCCTAGGACATGTAGTCTCCAAGGAAGGGATCCATGTAGATTCAAAGAAAGTGGAGGTGATTAGAAATTGGCCCAGACCATTTTCACCAACAGAAATTCGTAGCTTTTTGGGTTTAGCAGCATATTATCGTTGTTTTGTGAAGGATTTCTCGTGCATAGCGGCTCCTTTTATAAAACTAATTCAGAAGAATGTGAAATTCGAATGGGTGTCAGCCTGTGAATATAGTTTTCAGAAGCTTAAGGAATATTTAACTACAGCCCCCATTTTGACCTTACCAGAAAATGGGTGTGGGTATGTTGTTTACTGTGATGCGTCTCGGATCGAACTGGGTTGTGTGTTAATGTAGAAAGGCAAGGTTATCACCTATGCCTCGAGACAACTCAAGAAGCATGAACATAACTACCCTACCCATGACATTGAGATGGCAGCTGTTGTGTTTGCATTGAAGGTTTGGTGGCATTACCTTTATGGTGAAACCTGTGAAATTTATACCGACCACAAGAGCTTGAAATATATCTTCAAACAAAAAGATTTGAATCTGAGACAACGTCAGTGGATGAAATTGATTAAGGATTATGACTGCTCTATCCTTTATCATCCTGGTAAAGCTAATGTAGTGGCAGACGCACTTAGTAGGAAGTCTAGCAGCAGCTTATCACATGTTGAAGTTAGCCATAGGCCCTTGGTATGTGAATTACAGGGTTTGGAGAATAGTGGGGTTAAACTACAGATAGCTCCATCCGGTGTACTTTTGGCTGACATACAAGTACGGTCACCCTTGGTGGAACAGATTAAAACTGCTCAGGCAGACGATCCTAACAGTGCTAAATTATTAGAGAGGGCAAAGTCAGAAGATGATACAGGTGTCACACTGAATGAGCAGGAGGTATTATTTTATAGAGATCGGTTATGGGTACCGGGAGTGAATGAATTGAGGAAACAGATAATGGACTGTGCTCATTCGTCTTCTTATGCTATGCATCTAGGAAGTAATAAAATGTACCATGACTTGAAGGTTCATTATTGGTGGAATGGAATGAAGAATGATATAGCAGAGTTTTTTTCTCATTGCTTGACTTGTCAACAGGTTAAAGTAGTACACCAAAGACCTACAGGGTTACATCAGAATATGGTTATTCCAGTATGGAAGTGGGAGTAGATTACCATGGATTTCCTAACAGGGTTGCCAAAAACCCTTAGAGGGTATAACTCGATTTGGGTGATTGTGGACAGACTCACAAAAAGCAAGCATTTCTTACCAGTGAAGACTACTTATGCAGCTCCATAGTATGCACAACTGTATTTGTATAGGATTGTGTCTCTTCATGGTATACCCTTGTCCATAATCTGATCGAGGTACTCAGTTCACGGCTTGATTTTGGAAGTCCTTCCAAGATACCTTAGGGACTCAACTTCACTTTAGTATTGCCTTTTAGCCCCAGACCGATGGTCAGTCCGAAAGGACAATTCAGGTGTTAGAAGACATGTTACGAGCCTGTGTTATGGAATTCGAGGGTAGTTGGGAAAATTATTTACCGCTCATCGAGTTTTCTTATAATAATAGCTACCACTCCAGTATTCAGATGGCTCCATTTGAAGCATTGTATGGTTGTAAATGCAGGTCCCCTGTGGGATGGTTTGAAATCAGAGAAACTAAGTTGCTTTGACCCGACTTAGTTATAGACGCCATAAAGAAGGTAAAAGACATTCGTGAGAAAATTTTAGCTACTCAGAGTCGACAGAAGGCATATAATGATAAGCGAAGAAGAGAACTTGAATTTCAAGTGGACAATCGTGTTTTTCTCAAGGTGTCTCCGATGAAGGGAGTGATGAGGTTTGGTAGGCGAGGTAAGTTGACACCTCGGTATATTGGTTTATTTCCTGTCACACAGCGAATTGGAGCAGTGTCGTACAGACTTGACTTACCACCAGCATTATCAGGGGTACATCCTGTGTTCCATGTGTTTATGCTAAGGAAGTACATTTCGGATAATACCCATATCTTACCAGACGTGCCAGTTGAGATAACTCCTCAATTGGCATATGAGGAACGACCGATGGCGATCGTTGACAGCCAAGTAAGAAAGCTTAGGGCCAAGGAATACCCTTCAATGAAGGTGATCTGGGAACGCCATGGGAAAGAAGATACGACTTGGGAACCAGAAGCCCTCATGAAAGAGAAATACCCATTCTTATTCGATACGTTTCCTTACTTAACGAACCTTTAGTGTTTTCTTAGAATTCGAGGATGAATCCTTCTTTAAGGGGGATATAACTTGTAATGCCCTAAAATTTAAATAGAAAAAAAAAAATGTATGTGAGGGTCTTGACATAAATAGCCTAAAGTATAAGGACTAACTTGCAAATTAAATTTTTTATAATTGCAAGTTAGTCCCTCCCTTCCATTTAAAAACAAAAGAAAACCTCAAAATTTCTATCTTCCCCTCTGCAGCGTCTTCCCCTCCATTGCGTGAAGCTTCGCTGTCTCGCGTCTCCTCTGTGGCTCACCGGCCACTCGTCGCCCAGCCACCATCGCCGTCCTCCTCCAACGTCCCTTCCGCTGCTTTACCGTCCCATGGTGCCACCGTGTCGTGGGTGGTGGCTCCGTTGGAGAGTAGTTCTGGATCATTCTTTTTGGAATTCAACTCCATTTTTTTAGGGGTAAGTGAGTTTTTCTCCATCCTTCTGCTAAAACAATCAAAATAAAGAGACATGGCAATTTTAAAAACTTGATTTCAGATCAAGAGAGAAATTTCCATATTTGACAAGTAATCTCCCTCACTGTAACGTGGTGTGACCGTGAGAGAAATGAGTAAATTCTTCAAAACCATTCTTCTGATAGGTAAAGCAATTTTAATGCTCTGTAGAATTAAATCAATTTGGAACTATCATTCCTTTATTCCTTGATCGAATTCATGAACTGTTATAGGCCATTTAGACTTAAATTCTAGGATGCACACCAAGTGCTTGCTAAAATGCCAGAGAGAAAGTTTAGTTTCAAATTCATGTTTCCAAGCCAGCAAAGTATCTTTTTGACTCCGTACTATTGATAACCTTCGACTTATAAATACTAGTTGAGTTTATTTTGAGGCGTTTGACGGCGAAATACAAACATCTCACTATGTTTATATATATGTATATATAAAGATATACATGAAATTCTAACCGTTTTCAAATGGTTGTAAATTCGGAAGTTTTACT
>JASKGM010000009.1:2999093-3037789 GCA_034509205.1 Ceratonia siliqua
GAATCACTCAAATACCACAAACTTAGGGAATGTATCATATTAGGTGAAGCACATATTCTCTTTTGTTCTTGGAAGAGTATTTGTAACATATATAGAGAAGTTGAAAATCACCAAACCCATTAAAGACACTACACTATACTCTATTCAAGTGTTTAGGAAATAAAACAAACAACTTACTCAGTTTTTTTCCCTTTGGACGTTCATGCTGGATGGAATGGTAGGGATGGGCATTTTTCCTGATCAAAATGTCTGGTGGTGGACGGAGGCCGCCGTGGGTGGTGGTCGGAGGCCACCGTGGACAGTGGCGAGCGACGGTGCACGACGGTGGTGCTTTGGCAAATCTGCTGGGAGGGAGTTATAGTGGACGGAGAGGAAATGGGGGAAAATGGGGGGAAGGGGGGAAAGTAAAAAAGGGGAAAGAATAAAAAATTAATATAATTACTGACTCAGCAGGTGAGTCAGCAATTATATTAATTAAAAATGTTTGGTGTAGGAAGGTGTAAGTGGCTTTGGTGTAAGAAGATCATTTCTCAAAATTTAAACACATAAAGTCAATTGTGTAGTAATGAACATGTGAATATTATAATTGTATAAAATAGTCGCGTTTAACAAAAGTTACGAACGTAGCCGTCTTAGCTTAGCCCATAAAGCGCATGGCTTTTAACCATGTGGTCGTGGGTTCGATTCCCACATACGAGCGATTATTAATTATAATTATCTAGTGAATTTTCTAAAACCACAAACTTGTGTTTGTATGACAATTGCTTTAAGAAACATTTTCTTTGGGTGTTTCTCAAAAAGGAGATATAGCTTTTAAAAAGCACTAATTAAAAAATCTAAACCAAACCATAAAATTATATAACTTTTGCTGTAAAAAGCACGACCTTATTTTTATACAAGAGAATCATCATATAATGTTCACACAAAATTGATGTTGCTATTAAGAAAACAGTTATTTTTTATTTAAGTGATAGATACACAATTTACTGATGTACTTTCAGAGTTTCCAGAAAATGAGGAATATTCTATACTGTGAGCTCTACACATGTGATCTATAAACATTAAAACAAAACTGAAAAGAGTAAAGAAGGAACGAGCGAGGAGAATGGCAGAAATTCACTACCCATTCTGCAAAGGGTTTTGGCACTAAATTGCAAGAAAGACTTAAGATGGCACGTGAGGAGTTGTATTGTTATCGTGTAGAGCGATAGCTTAGTAAATGCCTAATAAGAAATTATTATTAACATTGCTCTGTAAGTATATTCCATTAGAAGTGTACATTTGATTCTTTATTTTCCATGTATGAACCCTGCATTTCTTACTCATTCCTTTTAGAGCGCGGATCCCAGCCTTGGTGCTGGGATCCCTTTGCGCAAAAAGACAAATTTTTTTTTAAAAAAAAAAGGAAAATGAGATCTAGACCTCATTCAAATATAAAAAAAATGAAGAAAGATCCCATGTGATTCCTTTCACACAATTCTAATCACATAAAGAAATTTGCATTTAACATATAGCATTTATTTGATGAGATCATATATTAAAGCACTAGGGTAACCCTAATTAATCATTGTTTGTTATGAATTAATGTCAAAAATTAGTACAAAATTTATATTAAGCCTTTAATAAACCAATCCCTAAGTCATGATTGGTAAATTTGGAATCCAGATTGGTGCAATTAATTCGTGATCGTCTAATGTTGGACAATCATAATTGCATTAACTAGATGTGGCACAGATGCTCCATATCCAAATTTGTGTCCCCAATGTATTCTCTTCTCTCCAATCTCATATTATATTTGGTGAAATGATAAGGCAGACTCATCAATTAGTTGGAAAAGAATAAAAGGAAGGGAACCCAACTTTGGCCGTAAAAGAAAGATTATTAGATTAGAAAGAGGTTGATGAGCAGAAAGGAAAGCAGATAAAGACACTTTCAAAAAGTTCTTTAAGGGAAAGCAATGGCAGCATAGTTAGTTGATACATGAACTACTCCCTCTATGTTTTCGAGTTATTACTTCTTTGGGGAAATTATATAATTGCTTCTTTTTTTGAGGTATAATCAGTATTTTAAAATTCTCTTTGTAAATTTTTATTGACTTTTTTACTATATATTAAATATGAAATTTACTATAAAATTATTAATTATTTTCAAATTAAATTTGAATGTAAATTTAATAATTAGTATATTATCAACTAAAAAATTATTAATATTAAAATAAATTTTTTTAGGGGTTTCTTAGTGTTTGTATCAACTCGTACATAAGTCAACTAATCCATCTTATGTTGATAAAAAAAAATTATTCGTGTCAAGATTAAAAACTAGGTAGACGGTAATTTATTTCTCTTGTTGTTTGACCAGAAAAAAAATTGGCTATAGTTTAAAGTGTGTCACTTATTAATTATTTTATAGTATTTTTTATCTAAATTTTAATAAAAAAATAATGAAATTGGTAAAGTAATAATAAATAGTTTCATAGTTAAATTTTTATTTCAATTATACAATAAACACTTTTTTAGTAGTAGAAATTATTGTTGAAATTAAGATAACATAGCAAGTTAAAGTCATACTTTAAATTATAAAAGAAATTAATTGAGTTAAATTACAAGGCATAAATTGTAATTCACCCTTAAAACTTTAGGATTAAAAAAGAACTTATGATGTGAACCAAAAAGTGTAGGTTAATTTCACTTAAGAGCATATTCAATATTTTTTATTTAAAGAGATTGTTATAAAACTTAAAATATTAAATAAATTAAATCTCATAAAATCTTATTTTGATACTGAAAAAAGAATAACTCAAATTTAACAGGTGATATATGTAAGAATACCGTTATTTACATATTACAGGACCGCATCTGATATAAACTTTAGAGTTAGAAAATTGTTTTTAATTTACCAACGGTCACATAGTAATGTATGGCTACACCTGTTAGCCTATCATTTTCTCTTTTTACCGTTAATCCTTAGAAAGTCAGAAGCTAGAGGCATGAATAGAGGACATATTTATTTAAATTAAAAAAATTAATTGAGTAAATAAAGACAGAAAGAGAGAAAGAAAGAGAAAGGCACAAAGGGAAATGTCCCGCAGGCAGAACCCCACATACCTTCCTTGGAAGAAATCCAAAGCGCATCAGATTCAGAAGCAGTAGAAGCAGTGGAATTCAAGGATTCACTTACTCTCTTCCTCTGTTTCCTTCTCCACTGTCTCTGCTTCTGTTATATCCTGATCCTACATTGTGCGTTCTATGCTTCGAATTCCATCCTACAAAGGATCCCAGAACATGCTAGAAATGGATGGCTCCTCGAAACCCCCACAAATCTCCGAGATGTTCCAAAAGTTCGCCCTCGCTTTCAAGTCTAAAACTTTCGAATTCTTCGCCGACGAAGATCACGCCGCCACAGAAGACTCTGATGGGTTCTCCCTCTTGGACTCTACTGAAGAAATCATTACCGACCAGAAAGTTGTGGTCATCAAACCAGACTCAGCTCACAATTTCTCACCCGGGACGCCTCCATCACTGCCTGAGCTAGTAGTACCAAAGCCTCTCGCCGAGACCCCGGTCAAGAAGTTGGAGCAAACAGGGAAACCATCGTCACCGGCACAACAAGTAATGGTAATGAAGCCAATGAGCCAGACCCAGATCAGAGCCATCAATACTCAGCTGACCCACACGCTGATTTATTCGATATTCGCTACGGTTTCCTCGTTTGAAGCTTCGTACTTTCAGTTGCAGGCTGCCCATGTTCCATTTGTTGAGGAAAACGTGAAGGCGGCTGATAGGGTTTTGGTCTCACACCTTCAAAGACTCTCTGAATTCAAGAAATTCTATAGAGATTGCCAAAGGAATCCTGACTTTGATTCTGATTTTCCTATTGGGTCTTGCTTGGAAGCTCAGGTGGAAGAAAATCAGAGCAAGCTGCGGACGCTTGGAACTGTTTCGAACCGTTTACAGTCAGAGCTTGAACAGAAGCACGACGAGGTTTCAGTTCTGAGGAAAAAGTTGGGTGAGATTCAGAAGACTAATATTAAGTTGTCCAAGAAGTTATGTGGTAATTTGAATCCGTCTTCTGAGGTTTTATTAACTGTTAGGGTGTTTGATTCCGTATTACATGATGCTTGTAGAGAAACACACAAATTTACTAGGGTATTGATTAGTTTGATGAGAAAAGCTGGGTGGGATTTGGATTTAGTGGCTAATACGGTTCATCCAAGTATAGGGTACGCAAAGAAAGGGCACAATCAGTTTGCACTTTTGTCATATGTATGTTTAGGAATGTTTCAAGGTTTTGATTCGAAAGAATTTGGAGTGAGTTCCAGTGAAATCACGTCTAATGGGAATGCTTTAGATTCAGAGAAGAAAAATAGGTTTTTGAAGGAATTGCTTGAGCATGTGTCTAGCAATCCGATGGAGTTGCTTAGCATTCATCCTTCTTGTGATTTTTCAAAATTTTGCGAGCATAAGTATGAAAGACTTATCCATCCTACAATGGAATCGTCCATCTTTATTAATTTGGATCAAAATAAAGTGGTATTGAACTCATGGAGGTCACTGAGTATGTTCTATGAGGCATTTGTTCGAATGGCTACCTCCATATGGACGCTACATAAGTTGTCCTATGCCTTTGATCCGGTGGTTGAAATTTTTCAGGTGCAAAGAGATGTAGATTTCTCTACGGTATACATGGAAGATGTGACAAGGAGATTTACCTCGCCAAGCAAAAGTAGGGAAAAGGTGGGATTCACAGTGGTTCCAGGATTTAAAATCGGGAGGATAGTTATTCAATCACAAGTTTATTTGAGTGATTTCAAGTGTACAGAGTAGTAAACAGTGGTTCCTCTTGTTCAAGATAAGTTATGGGAAGTGCTCTCAGATGAGACTGCATTTTGAAGGAACTAACCTGTTGTTGTTCTGGTAGTATATACTTGGTTTGATAGTCAGTGTAAGTGAAATCCACTGAGTTCTGCCAGAATTTTTTAAGAAGATGCCTGTTACCAATCTAGAAAGACCATGCCATATATGCTTGAAGATGTTTGGTTCTTGTTATGCTGCTGAAGTGGGAGCAAGGTGAGAGTGGTGTCTTAAGTCTTTCTTGCAATTCAGTGCCAAAACCCCTTGCAGAATCTTTCTTGCAATTTAGTGTCAAAACCCCTTGCAGAATGGGTAGTGAATTTCTGACATTCTCCTCGTTTGTTCTTTCTTTACTCTTTCCAGTTTAGTTTTAATGTTTATAGGTCACTTGTGTAGAGCTCACTGTACAGAATATTCCTCCTTTTCTGGGGACTCTGAAAGTACATCAGTAAATTGTGTATCTATTACTTAAATAAAAAAATAAATGTTTCTTAATAGCAACATCTATTTTGTTTGAACATTATATGATGATGCCATCTTACAGGTAAAATGTGTATATACTTGGACAAAACAAACATATGTCATTTAATTTTGCTAGCTTCAAGTTGCTATGGTTTGTAATTTGCTAATATTTAGATTCAAACATTTTCGTTGTTTGGGTGGTTGAAGATCTTATCTCTGTATATACGCACGCTTGTTTTCAACTTTCTGTTGCATAAATAATGTTCTGCCGGTCTGATCATTCAAGTAACTGTCATACTTATGACTGCTACTGACCACTACCCACCCTCCCCACCAAACCTCCATGCCCCCCTTTGGCTATTCGATGACTGCTCTGGGAAGCATCATATAAAATTGGATGTGTTGCCTGAATGAGGAACTACACATCCAAAATTATGGGTTTCTTTGAAAAAAAGATGAAGATGAAGAAGCATTAGTCAGCCTGTTCTTCCAACCACCTCAGAAAAGGACTTTAAAATCTTATACTGCAAGAGCAGAAACAGTTTCCTTCCAGCCAAATTGTAAACGGACTGTCTACTTTTTCTTTTAACATTTTGGAAATGGACACTTCCAGATCTATCAAAACACTCTTACCATTCATTGTTGGAAATAGTAGAGCCTATAAAACAAAGCTAAGATGACGAAGGATGTTTGTTTTCCTACTTTTAATAACCCTTTGTTAAAGCATCTATATTCTATAATCTTATCAGTTAATCCTTTTTCTTTTTGGGTTATAATTTCTTTATGCAGGTTTTGCTGGCTCTTCAACTTGAGCAAAGTTACATTCCTTTCGTACTCATATAAGTCTGTTTGGCCTTGTTTGGTTTGTATATCAATTTACCCAATCAACTGAACCAGTTGACTTTCATTCTATTGCTGCCATGACCTTCTTCTGATTCTCTCCTCCCTTCTTCCTTTCTTTTAAATGTTTCGTTATTATTAATGCAAATGGCCTTTGGGTTGGGCCCAGTTTGGTCATGCCCTTTTGCAGCAAATCAGATACATATAATATATGTAGTTTCTTTTTATTCAAAATCCAAACTAGGCTAATTCATATAACAGAATCAAAATCCCAAACACTTTTATTACTTTATTGGATGACAAGCCCTTAAACCATTAGCATATGGTTCTTGGCAACAAGACAAAGAGGATTTTTCTTGTGTTGGGCAAGTCCTGGTAGCACTTCAGTGTCTATATCTTCCATTTTCATCCCTATAGGCATTTCCCAATAAAATGAATAAAGAAGATTAGCAAGTATAAGCTCTATTGTGGCAACTCCCGTAGCTATACCTGGGCAAATTCTACGCCTGCGCCAAATGGAATTAGCTCGAAATCTTGTCCCTTAAAATCTAAGAACTGTCCAAGAATCTCTCGGGATAAAACTCTTCTGGGTCTTTCCATGCTTCAGGGTTTCTTTGAATAGCCCAAGCATTCACATATACTAATGTCCTGGCCAAAATTTCATACCCATCTATGATGCATTTTTTATTTGTTTCTTTTGGTACAAGTAGTGGCCCTAATGGATGCAATCTCAGTGTCTCTTTTATAACTGCCTTTAGATATGGAAGCTTTTGAATTTCATCTTCATTTATAAAACCTTTCATATCATACAAATTTCTAACTTCTACTTGAACTTTCTGCATTACTCTTGAATTCTTCATTAGTTGGGTCATAACCTAAACTGATGCAACTGCACTTGTAAGGGAAAATGAGCGATTCAATATTTCTGTAAGGGAAATGGCTTCATCTTTGCTTTAGTAGTACATCTCCACCAGAAGTGAGATACCCAAGTTGATTCTCCTTCTAATATCTAGGTACAACAAGGGGGGAAAATATCTAACATCTTGTTTAACAAAATTGATTTTCCTATGAAGAAATTCTTGGATAAAACTATGTCCATCTATTTGGGTGAACTAGATTAAAGATGTGGGCATTTTCACTAGGTTTCCCCTTAGACATAGCTAAATGAGTTTTTTATTGGTTCAATTATCTAGTTTAGGTTAACATATAGGGTGATTTTATAAAGTTTGACATTTTAGGAGATTGAGTCTTTTAAAATTAGATACACACTTCGATATTTATGCATTCATTACTCAATTTCTTGAAAGGTCGATAAAATCAACATAACCCTAATATATGCAAAGGAGAAGTATAGGTGAGGTAAAGGAAGAATAAAAGGAATGTGAAAATGAAAAAATAACCACAAAGACAACTTTGATGTGATCATAAGTGAAATCCATTGAAAACCAATGCTCCTTCTTTTGTTAGAGAGTTTGATGACTAAGTTAAGAGTTACGTGTGAGTGTGCCTAGCCATAGTGGGCTTAGGCTTTCAATAGTGTGCTATACGTGACTTAGTTTTTAATTATAAATAGACATAGAGGGAACATGACTTTTAATTATAAATAGACATAGAGGGAACCTGATAAGTTAAGTCAGTAATCCCATTTACATCTCGATTCTTTTCTTTCTCCTTGACTACATTATAACATGGTATCAGAACACTTAGGGTTTTGATTTTGAGTGGTTCCTCCTGGGTTCATCTTTTGTAAAAAAAAAAAAAAAAAGAAGCTAAGGTTCTGTTTGGGGCTTTATTTTCGTCTACCATACAAGGTGATGTGTGCTTAAAGACCACACATGAAGGCTGGAAATGTAGTTTGATGATACATGATGTTGGGGTTTTCTTTTTATGTTTTGGCGTTGTGGTATGAAAGATGAGGTTCTCTGGTCTGGGTCTATGGTAGAGTAGTGCATTTTGGGCTAGGGACTCAATTTGGTGTGGGTAATCGAAGATTTATGTGTTTCAGGCGTTTTGACCTTGATTCGGTGTGCTTTTTGGTGTTTTGCCACTGATTTGGTGTGGTTTTTGGTATATTCTCATGTTTTTGGCTTTGTTGTTCACAGTTTGCTACTGGTTTTACGTTTTTAAGCCACAAGAGTTGGCTATTTTGGTTGGATGAAGTTTTGGAAGTGGTTTCCATTGTTGGGAAAGTGTGTATAATACTGTAGTATGGCTGAAAATTCTAGTGAAATGTCAGCAACCTCATTTGACACTGCCATGAGGGAGAAAACAATGCTGACAACTAAGATTCTGTCAAATATAAAGATCACTAATAGAAAATTTACTGGGCAGAAGACTTATCTTCTATGTAGCAAGTATCCAGCTTTACTTGTTTAGCATTGATAGGGGAGATCACTTGACTGATGCTCCGCCTCTGAATACTGATAACGTAGCGAAGAAAAAATGGGTAATGGAGGATGCCAAGCTATTTAATCAGATTCAGAATACTATAGATCTTACTTTAGATGATGTCACTCATCATTGTGAAATTGTAAATGACTTATGGGACCATTTGGAGTCAATGAATGGAAGTAAGCAGGACCTTTCTTATATTCATGATTTACTCATGCAAATTTATCAGGTTGAACGGGTGAGGTCGTACCCTATTTGAATACTATACAGAAATGAAACGGGCATTTGAAGAAATGTGGGCAATGTTTCCAATCACCACAGATATTAAGAAGATGCAAGAACAATAGGAGTAAATAGTGGTTCAATGTTTTCTTGCAAGTGTGGGATCTGAGTATGATGTTGCTTGTACATAGTTACTTATAGGAGGGGCATTTTTATCGCTTAGTGATGTATATGCGAGACTATTATGGGTGTCTCGGGATATTGATAAGACTATTCACATTGAGACTAGTGAGTCCGTTGCTCTTACGAGTAAAGGTAGAGCCAGAGGTAGAGGTGGAAGGGACGTTGGTGGACGAGATGTTAGCCCCTAAACTTGCTTCAGTTATGGAGAAACCAGGCATATAAAGAAATATTATTGGAAGTTGAATGGCAAGCCAGTGTAGTCTTAAAGACAGTCACAAGGACAAAGGTTTGCCAATGCTATTTCCAAAGAAGGGATATTGCCTACTCCTGGATCGATAGATTCAGAGGTTAAAACAATGAACATAAGCCTAGAGGAGTTTGCTCTCTAAACTCAGTTTCAGGCCTCCTAAGGCATATATCCCTCATCTACTACTACTTTTGTTCAGTCAGGTAACCTAACTACTTGTTTCACCTTTTCCTCTCGTAGTTGGGTCATTAACTAAGGTGCGACCGACCATATGATTGGAAATACAGGTATCCTTTTATCTTTTCAACCTTATCATGATATGCTCGATGGGACTCTTGCTAATGGATCATCTACCCCTATCATTAATAGTGGACATGCTTCTCCCACACCATCCCTCTCTTTAGAATCTGTGTTGTGCTTACTTTAGTTTTCATTTAATTTGTTATCTGTTCATCAAATTACTCGAACTTTCATTGTAGTGTTCATTTTTTTCCTACTTATTGTTTATTTCAGGATCTTGGGACGAAGAAGTTATTAGTAAAGGCTGTGAGTCCAATGGGTTATACGTGCTCAAAGACGTATAGATTTCTGTGCCCAAGTCGGTTACTTGCTCTAATAGTTTATCTCCCTTTCACCTTCATTGTCATTTGGGTCATCCTTCCTTGGTTGCTTTGAAAGAATTGTTTCCGAGTCTAAAGTCTATTTCTGATTTCAATTATGAGTCGTGTCGGTTTGCCAAACATCATAGAGTCACTTATAGTCCTCGAGTCAATAAACGGGGCTGCTGCTCCTTTGAAATTGTTCATTTTGATGTTTGGGGTTCGTCTCTTTTTGAGTCTAAGTCTAGTTTCAATATTTTGTTACTTTTGTTGATGATTACTCTCGTGTTACTTGGCTTTATTTAATGAAAAATCAGTCTGAGTTATTTTCTATATTTTGTGCCTTTTGTGTTGAAATTCGAACCCAATTTGATCTTGCTGTGCATGTTTTACGTAGTGATAATGCCAAAGAATATTTTTCTCTTGCATCTCTTATGTTTCAACTGTAAGTTCTTAAATATTTTTGGGTAGATGCAATTTTTTCTACTTGTTATTTGATCAATGGTATACCATCTTCTATCCTTAAAAGTAAAATTCCTCATGCTCTTCTTTTCCCCTCTAGGTCTCTCTATCCTCTTTCTTCTAGAGTTTTTGGTTGCACTTGATTTATTCAAGATGTTCACCCCTAAGTCTCTAAAATTAGATCCCTGTTCCCTCAAATGTATTTTTCATGACAATCCTCGTTACCAAAAGGGTTATCGATGTTATTATCTAGACTTGGGTAAATATTTGGTTTCTACAGATGTTACATTTTTTGAACATGTCCCTTTCATTTGTGACTCTACTTTGTCCACTGCGAATTTTGATCATGATTTCTTGGTTTATTGAATCCACTCCACCATTGTTTCGTCTTGCTCAGCAGGTCTTTCTGATTATGTGTTAACCGAGGTTCAACCAACTTCAATTGTTTCCTTTTCACAAGTCTACACCTGTCAGTTAAAGCAAATGACTAAGGCACCCATTGATGCTCCTGACTTGCTACCTATACCTGCTTCTTCGTCTCAGGAGCCTGGAGACTCATATTCTACTCTTGATTTTTCCATTGCTCTTCATAAAGGCAAACAGACTTGTACTTATCCTATCTCTTCCTATGTTTCATACACTAGCCTTTCTTTCTCTGCTCAATCTTTTGTAGGCTCTTTAAACTCCTTTATTATCCCCACTACAGACATTGAGGCCTTAGCTCATGATGGGTGGCGAGCAGCTATGCTTGCAGAAATGCAAGTACTTCACTTGAATCACACTTGGGTAGCGAGCAGCTATTGAATGTAAGTGGGTTTATATTGTGAAGGTTAATCCTGATGGCTCCCTTGCTCGGTTGAAAGCTCGCTTAGTTGCTAAGGGTTATGCCTAAACTTATAGAGTTGACTATTCAGATACTTTTTCTCCATTTGCTAAGCTTGCTTCTGTTTGACTCTTTATCTCTCTTGCAGCTACCCATCATTGGCAACTACATCAACTTGATGTTAAGAATGCCTTCCTGCATGGATCTTTGCAGGAAGAAGTTTATATGGAGCAACCGCTTGACTTTGTTACTTTGGGGGAGAATAGAAAAATGTGCTGACTCAATAAATCTCTATATAGCTTGAAGCAGTCCCCACACACTTGGTTTGGAAGATTTAGTTAGGTGGTTTTACAATTTGGGTTACAACGAAGCAACTTTGATCATTCAGTTTTTTAGCAGCAATATGATAAATGATGCATTATCTTAGTGGTGTATGTGGAAGACATAGTAATTATAGGCAATGATGAATCAGGTATTGGAGACCTTAAGATATTCCTTCAAACCTGATTTCTAACAAATGATCTTTGTCATTTGAAATATTTTTTGGGTATTGAGGTTGCTTACAGGAAAGGTATCGTCCTGTCATAGAGAAAATATACTTTAGACTTATTTAAGAAGACATGAATAATAGGGGCTAAATCACGTGCAAGCCTAATGGTCCTTAACATAAAGCACACAGCCTAAGATGGGGATGCCTTTCAAGATGTTGAGAGATATCAAAGGTTAGTTGTGAAGCTTAATTATCTCACAGTTACTCATATGGATATTACCTTTCTAGTGAGTATTATTAGTCAATTTATGTCATCTCTGAGGACCACTCACTGAGGAGCTGTTATGCATTTACTCAAATAATTAAAGGGAGATATTGGGCGTGGTATATTGTATAAGAACCATGGGCATTATGAGATGGAGGGTTTCTCTGATGCGGATTGGGCTAGCTCCCCAATAGATAGACGGTCAATGTCCGGTTATTGTGTTTTTTTGGGAGGTAATATAGTCTCGTGGAAGAGTAAGAAGCAAAATGTGATTGCTCGGTTAAGTGCTGAATTAGAATATCGGCCTATGGCTCAAGCAACGTGTGAATTAATGTGGGTATAACATCTACTTGCTGAGATTGGTTTTAAAGGAATAAGTACAATGAAACTTTGGTGTGATAATCAAGTAGCCATCCATATTGCATCTAATCCTGTGTTCCACGAAAGAACGAAATACATTAAGGCTGACTGTCATTTTATTCGTGAAAAGATTCAACAAGGACTTCTCCTTATTGCATATATAAGGACTAGAGAGCAATTAATAGATATCTTTACTAAAGCTCTCTATGGGAATAGAGTTGGTTACATTTGTAACAAGTTAGGCATGTCTGATATATATGCTTCAGCTTGAGGGGCTGTGTTAAAAAGTTTGATGACTAGGTTAAGAGTTATGTGTGAGTGTGCCTAGCCCTAGTGGGCTTGGGCTTTCAATAGTGTGCTATATTTGACCTAGTTTTTAATAATAAATAGACATAAAGAGAACCTGACAAGTTAAGTCAGTAATCTCATTCACATCTCAATTATTTTCTTTCTCTCTAACTACATTATAACAAGATGAAGTAAGGCATCAATTATATCCTTTTCTTCTGGTTGCTGCCTTTTTGAATCAAGGTGTTCGTCGATGACTTCTTGGTAAAATGCATTCAACTCCTTGAAGTTTCTTTCAAGATGACCAATTAATCCTTTGAGATTATCGACCCTTCCCATGAAAGGAACGTAATTTGAAAAGAAGAAGGTAGCCATCAAGGCCTACAACCCATTGACAGTCTATGGAACCTGCTTATTTCAACCTCTTCTTGCTCGTACCTTTTCCCAAAAGTAATCCTACGAATTATAGTGCTTGTGAGAGACATAACTGTTAACGTATCAAGGTTAGCTTCCTTCCCACCATGTATGCAAACTTCAACGCTCTCTTTATGATTGAGCTCAAGAGATGGTGATAAGCCCACATCATTTGAAGGACTCAAGTCCAAACCAAGAGAAGAGACAAGTGGTGAGGTTGTCTGGCTAGGGACTAAAACATCAGTAGAAGCATGACCGACATCACTGGATTGATCAACATGGTGAGATGAGCCTGGGTGATGTGAAAGTGGAACTATAGACTGAGACTGAGATATAGGTGCTGGCCTATGGTGAGAAGAATCTGAGACCAATGTAGGTGAATGATCACATCATGGATCTGGTAGGGTAAGCAATGAAGGAGTGAGTGGTACATCTGCAGGCAACAAAGAAGAATTAGATGGGGAAATAGGTATATTAACCTAAGAATCAAAAACACTTATCCACTGATGGGCAGGTGAAGGAGAGGTAGAGTAGTGTGACTCTTTGAAAGGAAAGATTGTCTCATCAAAAGCAACATGTCGTGAAACAAACATCCTCTAAGTGGAAGGATGGAAGCATTTGTCGCCCTTATGCCTGTCACTGTAACCCACAAAAACACAAGGAATAGTTTTGGGATCAAACTTATGTTTCTTTGTGTACCATATATAAGGAAAGCACTTTGAGCTAAATACTCGTAAGGAGGAGTAGGTAGGGTGAACACCATGCAGCTTGAGGTAGGGTGAACGCCATCCAATCAATAATTACCACCATTAGGCATCAAAGAATAGAATTAAATATCATAATATAACCCCACAATAAGAACATCCCAAAGTAAAATAAGTGTCCCAATATTGATATGGAAGATTCCTCTTGAGTTTAGGAGCCAAAAGGGTATGACTATGACAAGCATGATTCCAACTACTGTGTTTCACCAACTTAAACTGAATGTGTTGTTGATTCAGAAAGTAGTGTGATATTACACTAACAAACAAATTTGAACCACAAGTAAAAATCACATATGACCTAAAACTTTCATCTTGAATGGTTAAGTCTTCAACATAGGAGACATAATGCATTCCTCAAAGCTACAAAAGCAAGCTTCAAATACATACCTTATTAAAATTCAAATTTTCCACACAAGAACCCAACCTGTCCTTTAAATAAATGACAACCAAGTTTTGTCACAAGATGTGTCACAAAAACTAGGCTCTAGACCCCATTACTGAATACCAGTATGTATACCAAAGTCAACTCATATCAAAGGGGAATATAAAAGAATAAAACAATTTATGATTGAAACACATAAGTAGTAGCAAAGTAAAGTAGTATACTAACCCATTTTAGTTTTAAACTACAAAACCAACTAAAACAAAGCAGAACAGGGTGAGGCACATTTGAACCAAGGTACCAAACATAATAGAAGCAAGTTATGAAAGACCATACACAACAAACGTGAACAACCTTTACAATTTACAGAAAATAAACAAAATGAGACATGTCCTTAACAACATAATATCAACATCCAAAGCATAGTCAAAGAAGCAAAAAGAAAAAATTAATATAGAGAATTACCTCACAGAGATAAAATAAAGTAAATTGAACCAAAGCATAACATCCCTATCCAATTCAAGCTTCAAAATTACCTCACAGAGTTTATAGGCTAGGGATTCATGCTTTAGATTCACCAACCGAATCATTTTCAAACAGCAAGGAAATACCAACTATCACCTAAAACATATTTGCATTTTGACAACGACGAAGGAATGACATTAAATGAAATAAAATCAAGTTCATGATACCATGTTATATGAAATAAGAGAAGGGTCTGGAGGAGATTAGGCCATTTTGGATTTTACATTGCCAACAAGAGATGAATTCAGATGCTATATGGAGAGAAACATATCCTTGTAACCTAATTCAAGTTCCAGCTTATTGAAAATGGTTGAGAGAAGATAAATAAAAACCCATAGTTAATTCAAAAGAGGTGGGATGCCAAATCCCAAAGGCCTCAATGGCTTACCTCATATTCACGGAGAATACATCGAAAATACAAAGCCAATAAGATTTAATCCATGCAAAAATTACATGAAAGAAACTATGGGCATAAAAATGCGATTTACCTTATTGAAAGAGAATCAAGAATCAATCCCAAACTAGATTGGATCCCAAAAGCCTCTTCCAAAAGCCAACTTTTTCAAAATTGATTCTTCCCTCTCTCCCCCTTTCAAAATTTTTTAGAAAATCTCATCCAAGAATCCCTTCACTTGGGAACCACACAGAACCTCAAACCTCATGCTCACGAAGTCCCTTCAAAGTCTAAGCAACATTTCCCTCTCCATTGCACCTTCACAGTTGATCTCTTCGTAGCTCAAGCCCCTTCGAAATCACCCATTGAAAATCCAATTTTTTTTTCTTTCTTTCATTTTCTCTAATCATTTCCCTTTTATAAATGCAACTAAGGTGCAATTCGCGCCTTTGGTCTGCCACAGCATCAGGGGTTGACCCGTATGGTGGTGGCAAGGGCAGAGGGCAGAGGAGAAGTGGAGCAGAGGCGTGGGGAAGAGGAGTAGAGCAAAGGAGCAAAGGTGCCTAGCCGAGAGGGGACTCGTGGCTAAGGTTAGAAGACATTAGGGATGAAGGGATGGGTAGGTTTAAGTGATCCTATGGGTCAGGTCATGTTGTGGACCAGGTTAAAGGGTATTTTGGGTTGAGAGTATAGGCTAAACAGTTAGAGGACTAATGAAATGTTACAGGAGGCTTAAGTGATTGGGCTCTTTTGGTTTTTTCGTTATAATTTCCCTTTTATATATTTTTTCAATTATTTTCTTTTGTATATCTCTTCTTTCATTCTTTTTTTCTTTTTACATTTTTTGTTTTTTTGTAAAAGAATATGATATTTCATATTTTTCTTATTTTAAATTTTGTGGTCCTTTCAAATTTTCAATTTTTTCACATTTTGTGCTTTCTTTATAATTATTACCACTTTTCTCATTTTTTGTGTTTTCTTACTTTTTCTTAAAATTCTTTTGTTTTTTTTTTCAAAATTTTAAAATTTACCTGGACAAAATCAAATATTTATAGATGGGATCTGTTGCAATCATGGCCATCTGTCTATGCATGGATGACCATATTTTACACATTTTTTGAGGCTTTTTTTAAGAACTTTTTTTTAGTCATGACCGTCCGTATTGCAAGACATGATCGGATCTTCTTCCCATTTCCTTCCCATGCTGAAACTACTTTATAATTTATAGGCTGGAACGCTTCAAGATATTTTGGAAACCACTTTCATTAAAAATCATTTATATTATAAAATATTTTTAAATTTTTAAATTTTTATTTTTATAAAATAAAAATATTTATTTGTAAAAGTTTGGTATTAATTATAAAATATTTTTTTAAATTAGAAACAATTATTTAATAATTATACCAAGTTACCAATCAACTGAACTAGTTAAGTTCTTCTTAAAGTAATTATATTCATATATCACTTTTTCTTATACCACTTTTACACCTCTCACATATATTATTTTATTATTATCTCTCACCTACATCATCTATTATCATTATTATTCTATATATAATATATCAATGTCTAAAAATGAGAGGTAAAAAAAAAAGTGTATAAATATCCATTACTCTTCTTTTTGCGACCATGATCCTCCAATAATTCTCTCCTCCCTTCTTCATTTCTTTTGAAAGTTTCATATATTAATGCAAAGGGCCTTTGGGTTGGGCGCAGTTTTTCATGGCCATTAATTTGCAGCATAATAGATACATATCAAATAGAGTAATCTTATTTGAACATTATTTTTTTAATATTTTTAATATTTAATATTTTATTATTATCTATCATATATTATTATTATCATTTTATAATATCTCAATGACTAAAAGTAGGAGGGTAGGAGAGGTGCAACAAAATAAGATGTACAAATAATATTTTTCTATTAAATATATAGTTTTTTTTATAAAAAATGTTAATTGTACATTTTTTTTGTTGCACCTTTAATTTTAATCATTAATATATAAAATGATAATGATAATAGATTATAGATAATAATAATAATAAATAAATAAATATATATATATATAATACATTAGCAATCTAACTTATCAATTATTACTTATTCTAACTATGCTTCTAAAGTTATCAATAATTTTCCACCATCAACCTCAGTTAAACATTTCTTCCTAAACTAAAAGTTAACAGTCAAGAATAAGAAACTTCAAACAAGGAACCTAGAACTGAAATTTCTTAGTTCAGAAACATAATAAATCTCGAACTCATTGTGGCTTTCAATTAGCTAAAGAAATTTCTGAAAAGTTAACACTAAAGCTCAATAAAACAAGGAAACTATTCTAGAACACGCATTAAGGACCCAAATGGTTGAAATTAGACCCACTCTCAACAAGCTACAGTAAAACAAAAATAAAGAGAAACATAATTTGTTTGGTAACATACTATATGCACTAGGTGATAGAGGAGAAGAAACTTAAGCGTTGGAGGTGGGTGACTGGAGTTAGCTGTATGCTGTAACAATGGAATTGCTACTGTTGACATGATCTTCCCACATAATAGACGAAGAAGGAAGCTCACTTTCTCTTGCTCACTCAACAATATAGAAGGACAAAGCTCACTCTCATTCATTCACTCAGTAATGCAAAAGAATGAAAATGAGAAAAATGGTGGTAGGTGGCCAAGAATTCTAGATCTCCTCTTGTTTACTTGACTTAGTCTACTTGTTCTATTTGTTTATTACTTATATTATATAGAGAAGTTTCCCGTTTTGAGGCATTTGCAACACGAAATCTTCTAAGTTTCCTTGGAATCACAACTTGGGAATCTTAATTTCCCATGTTTGGTAGAAGATTTGAAAAAGACTTCCTGGGAACACTTTTTAGCTAACTTTCCAGCAAAAAGTTTCCCATGGGAGATGGTATTCTTGGATTCCTACCCAATGGGAAAATTTTTGTGAGGGTACAAGGATTTTTTATCCACTAAGTAATGCACATGGATATCCTTCCCTTGCTGGTAACACTCCATTAACATCACCATACCCACCATCTAAAACACGGTGAGGATCTCCCAGTACGTTAACTACGGTGAGCAGCGCTCCATCAATTTCACAGCTACTGGCCGATGCATCTAGGTGTTTTCCCTAGGACTACACCTAATCCTCCAAAAACTAACAAGGCAAGGCTCACCACAGCCACCACCAGCCCCAACCTCACCTTGTAATCCTTTATAAACATTGCTACAAGTAGCAAGACACTGTGCCAATAGTAAACGCAACTACTGATGCTATGGCTGCGTAAAATAGGCTTGGTAACTTCTCTTTCTTTGCCTTTTCTCTTCAGTAGTGCCAACTCAATATCATACTGGGAATACACAGAAACAAACTCTCCAATGGCCATACTACAAGTCCTTGTCACCAAACCAACAACTCCGATAAGCATCATTATCTTTACATCCTTGTGAACCGCACTGACTCTCATTGCGAGGGACAATGTTTAGAGCAAGTCATCATTGCTGGCGAGAACAACTGCTTGAAGCCACTATGCCCTTTTGGCATAGTTGAAAATCTCGATCTCTTGATCTTCGTTCTGTGCATGTCAAAGTTGCAAAGCTTTAGATGATTAGCTTCAGTAGGGGATGCTAGAGTGGTTTGGCTAGGATTAGGATCTTCTTTTTGTTTACATTTCTTTTATTTTAAAAAATATTCAATTTTCCATTTATAGATTTTATTATGTATATTTCATATTTGATTCTTTGTTAAGATAATCAAATGATTCCTTAATTTAGATTGTTCAGATGATGCCTATTTAATTTGTTTAGTGGGTAGGAATTAATTGACAATGATTTAAACATGAAACATTGCGCTATTTAATATTTTGTTATAAATCTGAATTTGACTTTTATTGATCTAATTCTTATTTGAAAAGTCTAATGGATTTTGCTTATGAATATTTTAGAGAAAACTACATTTTTAATTATAGATAAATTTGATTGTTATTAGTAAGTCAAAAATATTTTGTATTAAAAATTGTAATATAAGTGTAAAGGTCAAGTTTTCTATATAAAAGTATGAAAAAAATATTTTTTTTTCATATTGCTCATTATATGTGGGTTTCACAATATCAATAGGATATAATAGCAATTTATTCTTTTTTTTAACAAAATCTATATAAGGGTATTTTGGTAAAGATACCTAGTTTCCTAGGAAAATAACTACTTAACCAAACTGGGAAATATAAGATTCCCAAGAATAAATGTCCAACATTCTTGGGAATCTACAAGACTAATCAAACACAAATTCTAACATTCTTAGGAATAAGATTCAAAGGAATCATGTTTCCTAGGAGAAAAACAATTTCTCTTATACCAAACACCCGCTTTATTATTTCCATTTAAATTATTTACTTCCAAAGTTCTATCCATGCATTCTAAGCTAAATTGTAGAAGTCGAAATGGGGATCAGATAAATGATAAAATTTCATCTAGGTACTAAGTGAATTACAAATTCTCTCCCTATAAAAAAAAAGAAAAAAAGAAATTGTCCTCAAATTCAAAGAGTGAATGAAAAGGAAAAGTGAATTTATACACCAAAAATGATACCAACTTTGTCGTACCAACTTGGTCACAAAATACCTTTTTGAAAATTTCTTGTGTAATTTATTAGCTATATTATTGGCTATATGAGTATAAGTTTACCAAACTTAATTGCTTACCCTAGATCATTTCTCCTTCCTCTGATCATTAACACATTTTAACACTCTACCTCTTGCCAATTCTAAGTGATGTTTTAAGAATCTCACAAATTCCTTCCTTGCTATAACAATCATTAACTACCACTACTTTATAAGCATTGGGGCTGCATGCTAAAATAAAGTAAGGTGGTCCTCCATATAAAGCTTCGTAAGGAGTTATGTTTACAACATCGTAATGATAGGTATTACACCATATTTCTACCCATATGAAATTATTGATCTAGGATTCGGTCTTGTTATGAGTAAACCCCTTAAATACTTCTCTAAGGATTTATTAACAACCTATGTCTATCCATCTTTTTGTTCATGTGGTAAGATATATTCTACTTCAATGCAATGTCATTGTTTTTCTTCAATTGTTGTCAAAACTTGGTCAACCTATTAACCATCAGAATGTCACAATGTTTCCTTGAGAGTTCATAATGAAATATATGCTTAAATAATTTTACATGGCTATTGGAATAGGGAAAGGTTGCAAACAAAATCACTTGGTTTGGCATTGTAGTAGTTAATTTGCTTGCACACTTGCCACTTATTGGTAAAGTCTTTAAGATAGTTCTCACTCCTACCAAATGGATTACTTTTATCAACTTTTGGAAAGTTTTTCTATAATCTAGTGGGTTCCCTAAAGGTGTACTATGAAATTCTACCAATAAGGTACCCTTTAGAGTAAATTCAGTAGATAAGTAAAATTTCTCTTTATGTAGTGTGTATTGTGTAGTTAAGAAATTTTGCAATTTTCTTCTTTTAGGACTATCTTCCTTAAGTTACCCTTATAAACAATCAACTACTAAATTAGCTCCTCCAAAAAATCTTCTATGCAGACTCTATTTTAACTTCCTTACTCATTTTCCTAATAGAGAGAGGTTTCTTTTGATAAGCCAATATGGAATTCTAAAGCTTCAACTTAACAATATTTTTCAACTTTGTAACTCCCATGTTGAAACTCTAAACCATTTATATATAACTCCTTTTGCACCTCGAACTATTTGGGTTGATTCTAATTTCACTGTTAGGACAAATCAGTTTGCAAATTGGGTAATTACTAAATGGATAATTATACATATAGTTTTATCAACTAGAACAAAACTCTCAAGAATTTCCTCAACCAACTATTATATTTGTCATTATCCTATATATAATGTGGCACACCAGAAACAAAACAATTTTTCGAGGACCTCAAACCATACCCGCAAAAATCACTACAGATAGCATCTTTAGAGAGAATTGAGTACACTTCAACAGGACCTAACAACTATGTATAGCCTAGCATTTCTACAGTCAAAATGGAACTCAGAAGAATTTCTTACTCTTGCACATCATTAAGACCATGGCAGATTTCTTATGTACACAAGCAGGAAAAATTAACAAAAGAAACTTTAATTATAGCGTTATCAAGTATGTAAGGAATATAATGCATGAACTAAGAACATAATATGGTTAAGACTAATAGAGCAACAAAGGATGAGTTCCTACAAATCTGCTCATGATATGTGCTCTTGGGTGCACTTACCACAAGTTAAGCTCATAGTTTCCCATAATTGGATAGTTGGAGACCATATATGTCCTAACACAGACCTAGACCTGGCTCTTATACCAACTTTGTCACACTCCAATTTAAGGGACTTGACCTGTGCAGGAAACTACTAGTAAGATAGCATCCTACAAGCCTATACAAATTCATATGCATTTGTAATATGAAAGAAACTCAAATTGATATTCACATTGCACAAGCAGAAAATAAAGTTGAGGAAATTTCATAAATATTTTGACATGGTTTCCCCTAAATTTTTTACATCTCTAAAATACAATCACAATACCAACATGGTGGATAGGCCCACCATAACATATAAAATAAGCCTCCATGGCCATAACACAAAAACTAAACAACATCTTCTAACACAATGCAACAATATTATACAAGTACTATTCCAACACAATACTTTACAAAATCCCTAAGCCAACTGGCTAACAATATCAATCTTTGCTCCATTCATCCTCTAGTGAAGTCTACCACATTCAAGTAGCAAACTTTTGAGAAGTTCAATAATCAACACCACTTGATTTGAAAAAAATAGAAAAGAGAGGGGAGTGAGTCACATAGACTCAGTAGGTAGAAAATTCTTACTAATGGTTAAATTTGCATAAGAGATAATATATATATACTATGAAGTTATGATATCATAATCCATGTAAAAACTCATATGTGAACATCAGGAACAAGTAAGTAAACTTCTCCACTCTGTTATGCCAACAGCCTTTAAAGGGACGTCATACCCCACTTGTAAATCTCATATAACTACATCTCTTGTAAATCTCATATAATTATACAAATAGTAATTACAATTAAAGGGGATAGAACCAGTGCTTTTCATATAGGGAACTCCTTCATGTACATGTACATATATCTTATGCCTCATTCGGACCATACTCAATGGATGGGTTATGTATCATGATTTATGCCTCATCCAAACCATACTCAATGGATGGGTTTTGTGTCATAATTTATACCTCATCCAAGTCAAACTCAATGGATGGGTTATGTGTCATAATCTATACCTCATCCAGACCAAACTAAACGGATGGGTTTTGTGTCATAATTTATACCTCATCAAAGCCAAACTCAATGGATGGGTTATGTGTCATAATTTATACCTCATATGGACCAAACTCAATAGATTGGTTATATGCCCATTCCATATGTCCTACCTTATGCAGCTTACAACATAGTCCATGGACAATCTATATAAGCTAGCTGCACCTAAGGTTACTATATGGTAAGGGATCCACTTTTAAAAGCCAGGGATCCACTTCCATTCACAATGAAATTTGGAGACTTAGAGCTCAAGCCCAAACCAACCACTTAGATGAGACAAATCTCCACTTCACAACTGGATGGGGTTTGTGGGATTTGGCTTAGATGTCCTTATCTAAAAAAGTGTATATATAATACATTTGTAATATAACTTAGTAATTATTGCTTATTTTAACTAAGCTCCAAAAGTTATCACTAATTTTGCTACATCAACCTTAGTTAAAAATTTCATCCTAAACTGTAAGTTAACATTCAAGAATATGAAGCTACAAACGAGGAACCAAAAACTAAAATTTCTTAGTTCAGAAACATAACTGTCACAACGTGACAGCCAGTGAAAAGCCATCATTTTTTGACTTTTAGGGCACGTGAGGGAGAACGCAGAGAAAATGGGAGTGGCCACCAATTAAT
Organism: Ceratonia siliqua; assembly: GCA_034509205.1. Classification (NCBI taxonomy): domain Eukaryota; kingdom Viridiplantae; phylum Streptophyta; class Magnoliopsida; order Fabales; family Fabaceae; genus Ceratonia; species Ceratonia siliqua. The sequence goes on from JASKGM010000009.1 coordinate 3,022,026, forward strand.
TAGAAGGATAATTGGGATCCTAAAAAAAAAAAGGAAAACTGGCCCTTAGAACTAAAGGAAAGGTTCGGGAGTCTAATTACGTGTGGGGAAGGTGTTAGGCACCCTACAACGTCCATCGCTAAGGATGGTTACCCTAATTTGTTTGTGCTTAAAGAATATTAATTTATTTAAATTATCCCTTTTTATTAATAAAATAATGGCCAGAAATGAAAAAAATAAATAACTAGACCTGCCTTACCAAGTAAGTGCCTACGTACCCCAAAAGGGATCAAAGTCAACGTAGTTCGAAATTTGAGTAAATTGAAATAGGTGAGATATATGATCTCAGACCGGAGAATGATAGGACATTTAGGAGAATATGAAATTCCACTTAAAGCCTGGAAAATGAGCCATGACATTGGAGAGAACGTGCCTGCACTAAATGCCTGTGAAAATTGGGACTTTAGGAAAATGAGATTTCACTAAAAGTCCATGAAAAGGAATAATTGGTACTTCGGGAAAATAAGATTCCACTGAAAGCCCATGGAAAACAGAACTCCGGAGAAGATAAACTTCTATTGAGAGCCTTTTAAACAATAGTACTTCGGAGAAGATAAACTTTAATTGAAAACCCTTGCCTTTGGGTAATAGTGAAATTTATTTAAAGTAATGAAGCGAAAAAGGAGATTTATGAAAGATATGGGACCAAAAAGTAATTTCTTGAAAACTAGGAGATAAAATGTAATTGATGTGAATAGTGGGGCCAAAATACAATTCATGTAAGTAGTGTGACCAAAATATAATTTATGTAAAATAATAGGGATGTTAGGGTGAAAATCCAATTTATGCGAACTATAAGGGTTAGAAGGGTATCCCTCAAAACTATTAAAGCAGAATAGCAAAACCCATTTTTGGCCAAGATAATTGACAAGAGAATTTAAATCTTGTTTTGAAAATGTTTGATAAGTCCATTGGGCCATTTTTGAAGCAGTGGGCTTTGGACCCATACCTTTTTGAAATTTATTTTTTATTAAACTTTTGAAGCCTTGTATTAATTTTAGTGGGTCCTTGAAACCCTTCATTAACCATTAGAATTGGATTTTCATTGACTTGGGATTTTGAGATTATTAGAAAAAAATTTGCTCTCATCTATCATCCTCCTATACTGTGATAATTTAACCATGCAAGCAATTTTCAACCCATGAATTAAAATACCACTCTTAATAAGACTTCGCTCAAAGTATGGACTCAAAAGCTTTTCCAATTCATGATAACACTAACTCACCCCCACACAAGCACTTTTAAATCTTAATCCCAAACTAATATCATTAGGAAAGAGAAGCTAAAAGGTTTGAAATAATGGAATAAATCAAACCTACCAAGAAAAACATCCAATTGGTAAATCCCTGAGGTGCAAAATTGACATCTAACTGGTAAAACACTCCAGTGCAGACCAGATGACAAAAAAGCCTATTCGAAACTACAGGCCCTTCCAACGCATATTAGAGTAGTTTTGCCATTACCAGAATGGGTTTAACTATCATCAAGCCTATGTATCCATATCACCAAACTGGTGCAGACAACAACTCTCGGGATAACCAGTTAATAGTAAAGGGATATCAAGATTTCTAAGCAACCATGACGAGTAATATTGCATTAGTAGTATACACAACCCCTCCTCAAGGTTAATTAGCAATCCTGCATCTTTAGTAATGAATTTAAGCTTAAACCCCAACAAGAACAAATTAGATCCTTATATTACCAACACAGAAATTACAAAAGCCCAGCGAGATAGTCTTTTAGCAGTAGATTGAAGGAGGACATTCATACCCGAAACATATATAAAACCCATGCAAATTGAACGAGTATTTTCAAACCAAACAAACGAGGAAGACAAGATGATAGTTTACATTGACACAGAAACTTAAGAGCCTAGTTCAAGCCTTCAGAAACTAGAAGACAATGATCAACCAACCATCAGCAACGAGTTTAAAAAAAATGACATATTGGGCAACCAGTAAGATTTGAACTGACCATAAGTGGTACAAATGAAGTGATATACCAGTTTAAATAATATAATCTAGATTCAAAGGTGAAAGAAAATGCACAAAATATATACCTCCCTCAACAACCCTTCTGAAACTCAAACCCACCGTTCCAACTTAGTCAGACTACTAAAAAAAAAAAACTCTCGGTTCCTCTTCTCTATCCGTGATTTCCTTCTGCTTTTTCTCTTCCATCTCCATGGATTCGTGCTCTCACCTCTCTGGGTTTCTACTTGATTCAACTTAAAAAAAAAAACCTCTATTTCATCTCCAGTTGGCCCCTTTTCCCAATGATTCTTCCCCGTTATGTTGGTTGTCGAAGCTTCTTTTATAGCTAATGATCCGAATCAACTCCCCTTCCCCTATGGCGCGATTTAAGTCAAGACAATCAAACCTCTAATTTCCAGCAATTTGGTTCCCCGTTTGATGGTGAAGGAGAGGAATTTGCCGGTGATTTAGAGAAGAAATGAGAGATGGGTGGCGGTGCTGTGGCTTTGGTGGAAGGAGAGGAAATGACGTGCGTGATTTACTTTACTGAATGAAGAATGGCGCAAGGGAGAGGGGAAGTAATGGAGAAAGAGATGGAGGAAGAGCCGCTGGTATCATTGTTTCTGTTGGAGTGGATTGCGAGAATGTATTACAGAGGGTTGCATGGTGCAGAGAGATTTGGGGGATTAGGGATTGACCGGGTTATTGGGGATATGGGCTGGTCCGAGTGGGTGTATTGGGTTGGGTTTTCTGAGTGGGCTGAGTACGAAGTGGACTGGGCTGGAATTTTTTTTTTGTTGCTAACAAAAATTGATTTTGGGCCTTTTTTAATTTAATTTTTTTAATAATATTTCTTTTTATCTCTCTTTTTATTTTTTTATTTAATTTTGTTATCAATTTATTTTGAGAAGAAATTTTATTAATTTAAACCCGTGGACAAAATTAGGTGTTTACAATAACAAATCTCAAACTCAATGTGGCTTTCAATTAGCTAGAGAAATTTCTAAAGATTTAACACTAAATCTCACTAAAACAAGGAAACTACTATGGAACATGCTTGAAGGATCCAAATGGTTGAAATTGGATGCTCTCCCAACAAACTAGGCTAAAATGAAAATAAAGAGAAAAATAATTTGTTTAGTAACATTCTATCGGCATTAGTGGTGGAGAAGGTGAAACTTCAACGTTGGAGTTGGTCAGCTGGAGTTGGCTGTACACTACAATAGTGGAACTGCTACTGCTGGCATGGACTTCCCACAGAACAGATAAAGAAGAAAGCTCACTTGCTCACGCTCACTCAGTAATGTACATAAAAGGACAAAGTTCACTCTCTTTCATTCACTCGACAATGCAGAAGAACAAAAAATTAAAAAGATGGTGGTAGGTGGGCAAGCATTCTAGATCCCCTTTTGTTTACTTTACTCATTCTACTTATTCTATTTATTTATTTCTTATATTGAGAAATTTCCCCTTTATTATTGCCATTTAAATTCTTTACTTCCAAAGTTCTATCCATGCATTCTAAGCTAAATTATATAACTCAGAATGGGGTCAAATAAGTGATAAAATTTCATTTTGGGTACTAAGTGCGTTAGAACAATTATTCTTAAGTTGAGATTATTGGTTATTTTCATGAAGGCTAGAGAATCCCAATGATCATGGTTAATTCTCACTTGTAATTAACTAATTAATTTTTTTTTATGTAGGTCATTACTTAAATAATTGGATCAAGCACAAGGAAAACACAACTATCAAAATTAATTCAAATCAATGAATTTAATTTAAATTATTGTTCAAGAGAGCTTAATTAAGTGCATATGATATTTCTAAATTTTAACTTTAATAACAAATAATAGATTGTCAGTCCACAATTCATATTAAAGGTAGAAAGAACATTGAACAAGAAATAATCTCAAGCTTGCATTAAACACAATAATAAATTCTTTATATAATTATTAAAATGTATTTGTAACATTTCAAATATTACATGATTCGGAACATACTTGCATTCTAGAGCACTATATTGCCAACTGCTTCATGCAATAGTTGTCAAAAAACTGGTAACATCTCAAGAAGGAATGAAATGCCCTTAAATATTATTCTTCTGTGTGAGATATTTGATGTTTAGGGTATTGATTTCATTGGGCCTTATCCTTCATCCTTTTCTAACGAGTATGTTTTAGTTATTGTTGACTATGTTTCTAAGTGGGAAGAAGTTGTTGCAATACGCACAAATGATTCTAGGGTATTGTTTACTCGGTTTGGGACTCCTAGAGCAGTAATTAGTGATAGGGGAAACATTTTGATAATCATCAAATTCAATCTTTGTCAGGAAAGTATGGAGTAGCCCATAAAACCAGTACCCTATATCTTGTACAAACAAGTGGTCAACTAGAGGTTTTAAATAGGGAATTAAAAAGAATTTTAGAAAAGACAGTGAACACCTCTTGGAAAGAATGAACACTTAAGTTAGATAATGTATTATGGGCCTATAGAACAACTTTTAAGGCACTAATAGGAATGTCTCTTATAGGCTTGTCTTTAGAATAGCATATCATCTTCCTATGAAACTTAGGGATAAAGCATATTGGGCTACTAAGATCTTGAACTTCGATTTGAAAGATGCAAGTGAGAAACATTTGTTGCGGTGAATGAGCTAGAGGAATTTCGACTAGGGGCCCATGAGCATGCAAGATTGTACAAAGAAAGAACAAAAAAGTGTAAAGACAAATATATTTCCAAGAAAGAATTTGTTCCCAAAAAGCAAGTTCTTCTATACAGTAGTTGGTTTTGTCTCTTTCCCGAAAAGCTTAAGTCTTGGTGGATAGGGCCATACATGGTGTTAGTGTGTCTCCTTTCAATGTCATTGAAATTTCTCATCACAAAAGCAATGAAATATTCAAGGTCAATGGACAGCATTTGAAGCAATATATTATGGGAGTGTTTGACCCACAATCTTCCACCACTGTGTTGCAAGATCCGTTATTCAAAGAGTCAAGCTAAAAACTATAAGTAAGAACTATATTTCTCTTCTTCCTCATTTTTGTATTTTTATTTTGCCTGCATGCTTGGATTTCTAGTTTCTTGATAGTTTTCTAGCTTTTGAATCCATTTTTTTTTTCTCCTCCTTTCAGGTTTGGGTTCAAGTTTAAGAGTGAAACTTTGGGGATAGCAAAAAACTGTGAAGCTTGGCCAAAGTCATTAAGACATTCAAGGAGTATCTCTATCTCTCATTTGCAAATTGTTTTTTGAACACTGAGGACAATTTTATATTTACGTTTGGGAGTATTTGAGTGAAAATTTAAATAAATTTTGAAAGATTTTTTTAGCTTTCCAAATGTGTTATGCACCGACAACTTAGCTACATGTTCTTGTGTGATTTTGTTCTGATAAAATAGAATGTGTTATAGAGGAAGAGAAATATGTTGATTAAGTTTGATGATTTATTCCTATGTTAATTACTTCTTTTCCTTAAATCTTAATATCAATTTGATCGCATAGCCATGATTAGGTTAGTTGCTTTGTAACCTAGAGAAAATTTATGTGAATTACTTGGCATGACAGAATCTCATCTTGTGGAGCTCTAAAACTTGTTTGATAATCTCTTGAGGTAGAATCCTAGGCAACACATTAAGCTTCGAAATGATTTAGGCAATCTTTGGATCTTTTGAGCCTTTCAAGCCTATCAAGAAAAATCTATCACTAGTCACCCCATTGAGCCTTTAGAAGATTAGGATTTGTTTTGAGATTGAATCATGATCTCTTTCTAGCCACATTGACATTACCCATATAGCCCAAAAAACAAGTAAATAACCTTTTCAAGAGAATTTATAGAAATAATAATAGCATACAAAAGGGGATAATTGAAAACATACATGGTGTAGTTCTTCTAAGAAAATAAAAAATAAGCTAGGAACTAGAAGATTTTTGTGAATTTTCTCAAAAAAAAAAAAAAAAAACCTATGATGTGCCAAAATCATTATGATTCTCTTGACTTTGATAAACTCCTTTCTTTTTCTTAATAGAAGATACTTGAGCCTTACATTAAAAGCTTAATAAAGACATTTTAATCTTATTTTTATGTGAATGTCTACATTAATGCAGAGAAGATTTGAAAAAATGTGTATGAATCTCCATCATCTTATCTAGAAATCAATTTTTTTTTTTATTAAGTTACATAAATTGATCCAGGTAGCATGCACAAAACCTCTTGATTGACTAATCACACACACACATTGAGATTTAGGAGAGGAATTTATTAACATTTGAATTCTGACTTTGGCTTGTTGATATTCCTAACTTCTTTTAGATTTTATGATATTTTTAATCAGGATAAATCAAGCATGAGCATGTTAACTAAAGCTTATACTTTTCTTTTACTTAAGGACAAGCAAGACCTAGTTTGGAAGTATTTGATAAATCTTTTTTGTACTCATTTTATCATATATTTATATAGGATTTATGGATTAATTTTCTCAATTTTGTATGAACTAAATAATTAATTGATGATTTTTTTCTTACAAGTACAAAATGACAAAAATTGAGAGAAAAAGGGTTTATCCGTGTAAATCCATCAAGAATATGTGCCAAGCCAATAAATAGATAATGGACTCAAGATCATGGTTAGTATGCCTTTTTACCAAAAAAAAGAGGGTTATTCAATTTTCCTTCAAAGGAAGAAAATCCTTGGGTCAATAGAAACCTTCCAAATTGATATTTTTGGCAAGTTTTGCTATCCATACCGATATTGGTAATTGATGCATAACATTCTCTCTACAGGTACAAATGACGTGATGTTTGTGGCTATGGAAAGATAAGAGATAGGATTAAAATTCTTATGTTGACCAATTTTCCCAAATCGATAAGGATTATTGAGTAAATTATGTCACATAATGTGACTCACTATGAACTCAATTTCTAAGTAGGAAACTTGTTTATTTCCTAAAAAAAAAAAAAGCCCTAAAGCTAGAAGCCTATAAATAGAACATATGAGAGCCTTGAGAAGTGAGGGAAAACATTAAAGAAAAAATCCTTGAGATAATCAACCCTAAAGCACATAAGAGAGAAGTTGAATTGAAGGAGTACACGATAGCTGATTACTTGGTGAGAGAGAATGAAGTGCAGCTGATTGGTAGAGAAGAGCTTCAAGTCTTGAGGATCAATCTACTAAAAGTCTTGTTCTCTCCTTTTCTTTTCTCTAATTTTAATTGAATATGGTGTTGTCTTCAAAAATTCTCTTTGCTTTATTTTTTATTATGGAGTAGTATTCCTGTGTTAGGGAAGATGGAGCCATAACCTATGCCTTGATTTTTCATATGAATGAGTTTCATTGAGATAATATCTTGAATTAAATTATTTTGATGAGTCAACTATGTTTTCAAGTAAAAAAAGAACATGCCTGGAATGTTTCTTAAATGAGTAAACTATATCGCTTAAGAAATGAGAAAGCTGAGTAACTAGATAAATAAAATAATGTTAGTTTTGTAAATGACATTGTAGCTTTCTGATATCTATTACAAGTTTGAAAAATTAAGAAGTGTTGGCCAAAGGAAATTAAATAAACTCTGTACCTATGTAATAAACCAACACTTCTAGAAGCCTTTTTTATAAAGTCAAAGAATATATTATATTTTATTCAAAGAAGTGACTTTTGAAAAGATACGACAATTAATATTACTTATGCAGCTTGCAATGCCAAGAAGATAAAATGCAAATGATAAGTCATGCAAGTCAGTTGATCATAAAGCTGTGTCCAAAGTTGAAAACAAAGTGCTCGAGATTAAAGAGATAACAATTAAATGCCATTGAGAGTTGAAGCTGTAAAATCAAGGAGACAAATAGTTGAGTAGCTAGATAAAGTACAATCATCAACTCAAAGACCAGTTGCATGATCTTCGAGTATTAATATGAAACCTCAAGTGAAGCAGAGATGACAAGATTTGAACAAAAAAAATTTAAGAGCTATACTCTGTGCTTTAACTAGTTGCAAACACTTCTCTATCGAGCTTTACATGAGATAATATCTTAAGGTGTCTTACAGCTTACTTATTCATTCAAAACTCCTTCTGGTTTGCTAGATTACCTATGAGAAATCTAGTAAGGTTAACCAGGTTGGGTTGTAAAAACCTATGTGCTTATGCCTATTGTGAGTTTGCTAGGTACTTGTGAGAAAAGCCTAGTGGTTGAGATGTTACTCTGTGAGGGGTGTAAAAAGCAAGGAGTGCTTACACTTGTGAGTTTGGTTAGGTTATTGGGAAAAACTCAATGGGAAAGTAGGTTGACTTAGGTCTAGGATGTAAAAGCTCTGTATAGCTTGTTCCTATAATTTGTTTTTACCCATAGTAAAATTTCCTTGCTTTGTATTTGGGGAGTGGAAATAGGATTTGACTTTTGTTGGATCTGAGCCATTATACATTGTGGTGTGAATTTCTCTTACCTTTGTTAAACAAGGTTGCTCAACTTATTCTTATTTCTTAAAAGATCAATCCTTGCATATCTTTTCTTATGATCATTAAACTTACAATCCATGTGTTTAAGTTTTGACAATATATTTTTAAGAAACCTGTTTAAATAAGTCTTCTTAAATTGATTCTACTCTTACAAGGATTTTTAGAAGCAACCAAGTTCTTTTGGTTGCTTATATAAGAACATTTTTCTACCTACTCAAAAACTTTTTAAGAACTTACAGAAGCCAATTCAACCCCCTTCTTAGTCATTTACCTCATTTTGGATTAACAAGTTTTATTTAATTATTCATCATGAAGAATGTGTCTTACTGATTTTAATGCTTTTTATCTATTTGATTGTATGTTGAGCATAGTGATGTATCGGATAGAGAAGCTATGTTAGAAGAACTTTTGAATGATAAATTGAATCTTGAATGTGAATAACATGAAAGAATTTATAGGGCATGCCATTAATTAAATAAAAGTAACTGAAAGAGGCCTTTAGGAGATTTATGTGATTAGTTCAAATCCTAATTGAAAAGTGAGATTTAACAGAAAAAGATTCCACAAAACATAATGCATCTCAAATTGAATTAATCTAGAGTAGACCCGAAATATGGATATTTGAGGTTAAGGATGTTTAAGGTAGTTAATTACCCGAACTATGGATAATTAAGATGTCGGGAATTATACCGTCTCATGATTTATATTGTTTGAAACTTGTTCTCTTGAATCTTTTGGCTATATAGGTGTAGGTGAAATCGAACTCGTAACAATGTTTCTCATAGGAAATGTTTTCTTCAAATTTGCATATCCAATTCATGGCCAATGAAAGCCACTTCTTTCTTTTTGAAAATTGGTTTTTTACTTGGTTCTTCCTTTTTTGTGTTTATTTGTTCCATGTTTCTTACACATTTAGCCAACTGGGCTATGTCCAGTATGTTCTAGCTAACTACCTTTTTACGACATCCATAGTCTAATCCATTAAAAGCAATTTTCATAAACTTGGTCTCAGGTAGCCAGATGAAAACCTACTACTTTTGGAAGAGGGTTAAACAATGGTCAATAGACTCCTTATGCTTTTATTGAATCTTGATTACATCTAACAGTTCATCCTTCATCTCTCCCTTGTAGTACTGTTAAAGGAATAGTCATTCCATGTCATCCCTCCATTCTTGATATTGGACGATAGGCTGAAATACCAAACGAACGCTATCCATGGGAGTGAAAGCGAAAAAAATCATAACTTCAAATAGTAGTTTCCCATAACTTTCCACACAAAACAGTGAAACAAGCAATGTGCTCAATTGTCGACTAACTATCTCTTCATGAAAACATCGTAAAATCAAGAATTTTGTATTAACTTTGGATCTTAATTTAGTTAACCTACTCCATATATGGTTTTCGATACTGGGTTAGTATATTTAGTTCATTTGGATTCCTGCTTGTTGAAGAGCTATAGCCACAACTTCATCAACTGCAAGTTGGTCAACTGGAAGTTGAACAACCAACATCCATTGAAGATTAATGCTTAGCTTAGGGTGAAGATTGTTGATTGTGGGATCCACTCTTTCAACTGGTAGTTTATCTATTGAGCTAAGTTATCATTACCAAATTACTGGCTGCACCTACCCTGTACACCTGTTGGATGACTGACACCTGGGTAGAAAGACCCTGCTATGCCCATAACCTCAATTAGTCGATTTATCTGTTGGGTGAACTTATCATTGGTCGACATGATTAATGGTTGAGTTATGGCTGTTAGTGGGGCTAACAACATGATGACCATCTTGTGATTGCTCTCATCCGTTTGTTGGTGCATAGTTGACATTTTGACTATTGTAATTTGCAAACTTCTTGAGTTTTATGACCTGTGAGGTTCCAACATCGACTAAGTTTTTCTTGAAAGCTCCTGAAGATTAGGCAGTGATGTCTGTTCACCCTTGCGCTATTGTTTAACCATTAAGTATAGGCACCTATGGTTGTGAAGAGTCATTAACTTGTAATAGGCAAGCTTTGCATGTAAACCCTAACCTTGTTGCATTGGTGTGTCAGTTCATACAACCGACGTGTTTACTTCTCCTGAACAAATTTGGAAACTGATGAAATATTGAAGAAGCTTTATGTGAGGTCCACTTCTAGCACTAGTTAGTATAGGTTCGTGTTGAATACGCTCCTTTTCTAACGTAGTGTCATGCCCGAATTTAGGGCATGTGACTAGTATAAAAAACTACCAATATGATAGCATCCTACAAGCCATGATGCACTTATAGCATAAAGGGGACTAATAGTATTAGCTTAACATGCACATATACATTTTAAATCGAGGATATTTTAATAGAGTTTCCCCTAAATATGTAATATCTCTATGTACAATAACATGCCAACACGGTGGACAAGCCCACCATGACATACAAATAGACCTCCATGGCCAAAAAAAGAGTGACTACACATCATGGATACATATTATAATACTACTTGACAACATTATACTATGTTAGATTGAAAGCCCAAAATATAACATAAACACCTGTCACATCATGATAAGATGGACTATGGAAACTTTTAAACCAACTTTCCAAAACATTGAGTTGTTAGGAATATGTTACCCTGGAAAGCAAGTTTATTCCTAATCATGTTGTAAAGGAACCTAAATTCTAAATTCTAAAATTCTAAGCTTCATATACTAGCTATTAAGGAACCTAAATTCTAAAAGAACCAAGATAAATTGGCATAAAAGTTATGCAAATGAGATATGTATCTTTGGATGAATCTAAATGATTATTCACAGTCGCTGAATAAAGTTGATCACTTTATTTAATAAAGACTGCAGTGTCCATATTATCTCCATTGAAAGAGTGAGATTCTCCTATGAGGGAATGATGAGTCTCAAATCATTGAAGTAGTAGACTTTAGGAATTGACACTATTATATGAATAGGAATCAAGTGAGAAATCAAGTTTAAGTTGAACTTGAACTTAAACTCACACTTATGCACTCGCTTGTGGCTAAAATGGAATCATGATGGAATGAGACTCATGTTCATGTCTAACATGGTCTTTGATATACTAAGGGCAAGGCCACTATATCTCGTTGGTCATGACTCTGTATGTTGGGATCATAGTTGGAATGAACATCAGGGAACATATAACCAAGAAATGGAGTTCATTGTGAAAACATCACTTCTAGTAATTTTAGGAAGATATGTGACAAAACCTGGGCTTAGTGAATGATAAATTAGTTACTTATCATTTCAATATCTCTTTTAGATATTATCTAAAAGTATCTGGTCACTTATTGGATGAAATTTGATACTAAGGGACAAAATTAACATAACGGGTAAAATTGTAATTTTACCTTGTGTCATTAGATGACTATAAGGGATCACGAACACTCGGTTTAAAATTGGACAATCAATATTAAATATTGACTTCTTGTAAAATTTGGCTTTTTAAGAGTGCAACCATGAATCTATGGTGGAATGATCTCATGGTTAATAAAATTGGGTTGTCTTAATGAGATTAAGATGATGCTAAGTTTATTGGAGCTTGAAATTCCTATGTCCAAATGGATTCCCCATCTAGCTTTGTATAATTCAACTCATTCTTGGTTAGAAGAATACTTTTTGAGATTTAATGATAGCTTTTACTGTTTTGTACTTGTCTTGATCAAGACAAAAGTTATTTTAATTTAGACAAAACTTATGTTCAAACAAAAGTTGTCTTAATATTTTTGTATGTTTCGAAAGAGACAAAAGTGGTCTCAATTTTAGACAAATATGTTTAGGACAAAAGTTTTCTTAAATGTGGTTGATAATGTAATAAACATTTTTGTCCTTACATTAATTGTCTTAATTAAAGGTTGTTTTAATTAGACAAGGGAATTTCAAGACAAAGGAATGTCTTAATTATGACAAATGTTGTCTCATTTTAGATAACCATTGTCTTTGAAATATTTTTGGCTAAGGCTACTTAGGAATTAATATTTGAATTGTTCAAATTAATTATTCTTAAGTAGTTAAAGAAAAATGAAATTAACCTCTAATTATCCTACAGGAATTTTAGCTACTTAAGGATTAGTTTTTTGTGTTAATCAAATCTAATTATCCTTAAGTGATTAAAGTGAAACAAAATATTTTCATTATCCTATAGAGATTTTGGCCAAGCTACTATGGAGATAAAGTTTGTATTGTTCAAACAATTATCCTAAACAGTTAAAAGTCTAAATGTGATATGATAGGAATAACAAGGAGTTTTAATTCCTAAGGTATCCTAAGTGCATTAAAAGACTAAGTAGTCAAAGAGGTTAATGTAGATAAAATTCTGTCATTAGAATTTTAATCTCAAGCACATTAATCATTAACCAATTCGATGGCCCCAAGTTATTTTATTTAATTGTTAAATAAGATAATGTAATATCAAATTAATAATGAGGTTATTAATTGATATAACTATTAGACAATATATTTATATGCATCCTAAAGTGGTGTGAAAAGCTCTAAGAGTTTTAAGGTTGTTAGTTTTTTTAATACAGGCTAATGACTAAGGGTTAGGTTAGTATAAATATAACCTAACCCATCCCCTTGTGGCAGTGACATATAGAGAGCAAAAACACCTTGAGTATGTCGTGAGTTTTGAGAGAGAAGCACTTGAAAAAAACAAAGTGAGTTTTATTTTGAGTGCTGTCATAGTGATCTTCATGCCATACTAGAGTAGGAGTAAGGAAAAGCTTTCTAATTGAATAATTAAAAGCTATCATGTCATCTCTTCTTGTTTTCTTCTACTAACCTATTTCACCATAGGTTACTTAGGTTGGAAATTCTCAAATAATAGGTGGTAAGTGTGGTTGGTTAGGAACTAATCTCGATACCTAGTGACTTTGAAAGGTATGCATTATTCCTAATTAGTTACGGTAGTTATGTATGTATGCTTTATGTGATTTCCTTCTGCTGCATTTTCTACAAGCAAGTTGTGATTTGATTATTTTTTTAAATTGTATCGTTGTCACATAGGGCTTGATTTTTAGATCCAACAAGAGGTTTGATCCATTCGTCCTCCTGGAAAGCCTACTAAGAGCAAATGGCATAACTAACCACTCATAGAGACCTTATATTGTTTTAAATGTTATTTTCCACTCATCTCCTTATCTCATTCTAATTTGATGATAGCCACTATAAAGATCAATTTTAGAAAAGACAACAACACCATATCATTTATCAAGTAAATCATCAAGTCTATGAATAAGAAACATGAATTTAATGGTGATTCAATTGATGGCTTTACTATCCACATACGTATGCCATGAACCATCATTTTTAGGCACCAATAGAGCTCGAATAGTGCATAGACACATACTTTCTCTTATCAACCCCTTTGTTAATAATTCCCTCACTCTACAATTCTTCATGCTCTTTTAGAGTCATGCAATAAGTTGCTTTGTTAGAAAGAACAGAACTTGGAATCAAATCAATGTGGTGTTGAATATCTCTTATTAGTGGAAGACCATGAGGTGTTTCATTCGAAAAAACATCTAAAAAATCCTCCGAGTGAGGCTAAACTAGAGGATTCAGATTAGTCAAATCAGAACTTGATTCTTCCAAAAGAACAAGGGCATATACTTCTCTAGTTTCCAACAACTCCTTTTCCATCAAACTACCAAATAATAAGGTGTTTCCCTCCCCTTTAGAAGGTTTGGAATTACATTCTAGTTTTAATGGAGCTAAAAAAATTCTAACATAATCTTTTACAAAAGAATAAGTATTCTTGAAACCATCATTGATTACTTTTCTATCATACTACCACGGTTTACCCAAAAGTAAATAAGAAACATCCACGGGAGCGAAATCACACCAGACCTCATCATGATAATTTATCCCAATAGAAAATGGAACTAAGCATCTTTTATTCACCTTAACCTTATTTCCTTTATGAATCCATTGGATTTTATAAGGTTTAGGATGTTCTTCAATTTTAAGCTTCAATTTCTCTATCATCCTTTTTGCTACAACATTAAAACAACTACCCCAATTAATGACTAAATCATATACCTTGCCATGAGAAGTGCATCTCATATAGAAAATGTTATCTCGCAGCCACTCATTGTTATCTTCCTTTGGAATTATATTCAAACTCTTCTAGGTAACAAGTATTTCTCCTTCATCTATATACACCACCTCTTCATCAAAAAGTGGCTCTCCATTGTCTTCTTTAGACACTTCATTTTCTTCCATAACCAAAGTGACAATTCTACGATTTGGACATTTAGAAGTAATATACACATAGCCTTGGCATTTGAAGCACTTCCTTGAGCTAGCATTAGAAGAACTAGCATGTTTGACAACCTTGGAATTAGACTTATCCCCATTAGGCTTAGATGCAAATGGCTTTGCATTAAAAGCACTCTACTAGTTTAAAGAGAATGATCTAATGGCTGGTTTGAAAACATTCTTGTGAACCTCCTTTTATTAACTCTTTATAGTCAAGGCAAGCTTTGTCATATCATTAAAAGACCAATATTACTGTAAGCGAACAACATCTTTAATTTACTTCTTCAAACCTCCTAAATAATGTGCAATGGTTTGCTCTTCCAGTTCAATCATATCACATTTCAACATAAGATGCTCAAATTTAGCAATATACTCTTCCACACTTATGCTTTGCTGCTGTAAATTTTGAATTTTTAGGAAGATGTCCATTTAGTAGTTTTTAGGCAAGAATCTCCTCTTTAACTCCCTTGTCATTTTTCCCATGTTCTAATTTACTCCTCCTTCCACGAGCTCTTTGCTTTGTCAAAATTTTCCACCACAGAGAAGCATATTTTTTGAGTTTGAGGGTCACCAACTTTACTTTATGTTCCTCTAGATACTCCTTGAACTCAAACACCCGCTCTACAGTGTGCAGCCAATTTAGAAACTCATTAGGTTACATTTTTCCTTCAAATTCAAGAATATCAGTCTTCACATCAATCTCCCTTCTAAAAGAATTGTTCCTTCTCCCTTGATGACATATAAAAGAAGAACCATCATCACAAGAATCTCCTTTTGTTATCTCTCTATAGTCAAGGCAAGCTTTGTCATATCATTAAAAGACTAATATTACTGTAAGCGAACAACATCTCTAATTTGCTTCTTCAAACCTCCCAAATAATGTGCAATGGTTTGCTCTTCCGGTTCAGTCATATCACATTTCAACATAAGATGCTCAAATTCAGCAATATACTCTTCCACACTCATGCTTTGCTGCTGTAAATTTTGAATTTTTAGGAAGATGTCCATTTAGTAGTTTTTAGGCAAGAATCTCCTCTTTAA
>JASKGM010000009.1:3041292-3082853 GCA_034509205.1 Ceratonia siliqua
TATATATATATTGTGTTATTGGGATGTGGATGATTTTGGAAGAAACAACAGCCAATTTGGCAAGCAAGTTAAAATAGCCTCCAAGAAATCCAAGAAATTAAGGATGTTTGAGGAGAACAGCTAGATAGATTGTTTCTTTACCTAACAACAGTAGCGACCATACCCTTCTGCTCCTAGAAATCCTCAAAAAATAAGGCATTTTTCTACTTACTAGGTTTTGACTTAGATTGATGAAATGGCAATAACAATAGCAATTGTGGCCAATCAAAGAAGAAAAGGAACTTAAGAAGAATGTTTCAGATCTGCAAATCATATGTGAAACTTTATCAAATCTCAAAATAGTATATATATGTTAGGGAGAGATGATCTCAAGCAAACATATTTGAAATGTTTTAAAACATTTAAATAAATTTGATAAATGAATTGTCTCTAGAAAGACTTTTATGAAAAAATATATATACTAGTCTATTATTATCTTATATATTGAAATATTATTTATTTATAATGATAAAAAATATAATAATCGATACCTAAGAAATCAATCAAATTTAAAATTTTAAGTTAATATTTTGAAAACTCAAAATGAAAAGAAGAAAGAAAAGAAGCGTTATAAGTTAAGAAAAAGTGGGTCGTATTCAAGAAGATTCGAATGTCTTGTAGAATGAATGGTCAGTTCCAAGAAATTAAAAATGACAAGAATAATTGTTATAATCAGTCATGGATATTGAAAATATTATTGGGGGGCGTCACATTCCTATGTTTGAATTAAGATTTGCCATTATTCTTTATTATTATGTTATTTTAAAATAAATTTATTATTTTTTAAATAACTTAATTATCTAAAAATAATATAAAGATAATTCAAACAATTATAAACAAATGAATCTTAATTTTAAATTCAGGATCTACTACATAAAACAATTAACTATAAGTTATTAAGTTAGTTATGTCCGTTTAATAACATATAACTACACTATTAATTATATTCTAAATTGAATTCATATAAGTTACTAAGTTAGTTTATTATTTCAAACAAATACAAATGAAAATGAAAAAGATAAAATATCTCTTAAAAAAATTATCATATTATTATTTGCAAAAGCAGAGTGAATATGGGATTGCCATAATAAGAAGTAAGAACCTAGAATATTATAGAAAATTAATCACTAAAGATTAAGCATGAACAATTGATAGTTAAAACATTCACAAACTAATTTGAATATTACATGAATTTATCAAGTATCCAATGTATTTGGAAATCACAATAAATCATGAGAAATTAATATATAGATAATCAAAATACCCAATAATAAAAATATTCAATATATCAAACTCACAATATAAAAATTCTTAATTATTAATGAAGATGTCTGATACTATTTATGCAAATTTTACTCTCATAAATATGCATAAATAATAAAACCAAAAGTTAAGTAGATGGCTCGTTAAATAAATTGTAAGTTTCTGCAAATTTATGAGGGTAAAGTTTGAAACTTTGCATAAATAAAGCTATTCAAACAAGATCACATTGTTAGATTATGTATATTTATAAAGAAAAAGTTTGAAATAATATATACTTAATGATAATTTTATGAAATAATATAAATTTATGAAGAAAAAAAGCCACTATCATACTCAAATAAAAACACAATGTTAGTTTCTACAAAAAATAATATAGACTTAATAGTAATTTTATGAACTGATTTTAAGATAATTATATTGAAGGAACTATACTTAATTTCAAAAAAAATTTAGGGGCAAATTATTTTTAAAAAAAATTAACTACATAGCAAAATTCTTTTAGGAGGATAAATAACTTAAAAAAAATTATATACTCATTCTGTTTCAAATTATCTGTCGTTTAAGGTAATGACACAAGAATTAAGAAAGTTATTAATAGCCTCAATTCTAACAAAAAATAGTTGTACTTTACTAAATTATCCTTATTAAAATTAATTTAACCTCTTGTTACTACTTTATTGAAAATAACAATAAATAAGTATAATGTTAAAAAAATAATTAATATATCATTAGTAAAGTAAAATAACAGATAATTTGAAATAAAATAAACTTTTAAAATTATAGATAATTTAAAATAAAATGAGTAAATTTTATCTAATGGCGATCCTAAGAAGATCTGCCTTGGTTATAATTATTTAAAGAATATATGAAATTTGGGATATGAAACTCAAGAATTGATAAGCTAGCTTATCAATTAAAATTTATTTTCATGGAATGAAACTTACAAATTATTTGACTTGATTCAATCTAAAATTTGACCATTTCAACTATTTAATTTATTAAATATAATATAATATTGAAAATTTTAAATTCACTTTTATTTACTATTATGTTAAAATTAAAGGGCCTCTCTTACGGTTTAACAATTTGCCTCTCTTGGTAGAAATTGAAATTTTAAATTCTAAATTCTAGGTTCCAATTGAGTCAAAACATTGATAATAAGACCTGATTTAATGTGAAGTGCAACTAATGTCGACGTTGAACAATTGGAGCATAGGGGAGACACATGATAATTAAAAGGGCAGTGGGACCCACAGAAGAATAGGGACTAAAGTAGGGACACGATAGAGACAGATATATGGGCCATAGCTTCAATGTTCCCCTAGCAAGGGACAAGAGAGAGTGCCCTAACCGTCAATACCGGCCAAACAGGACACGTGGCATGCACCCATGTGAAACATACAACCGCCACGCGGTCATGGGTCGAATGGCCGCCAAAAACGTCCTCTGCTTTGGTCCTCGATCCCCCTTGGCGTGTCACTCTTACTTATGGAGTTATGGCCAGGGACGGCCTGCTTGCCCCCTCCTCCTTCACTATATATAATTTTTTATTATTTTTTAATTTAAAAATATAATAAATAAAGTATTTATAAAATTAATGTGATTAATTTTAAAATAATTAATTTTTATTTTTTAAAATTTTTTATAGTATTTTAAAGAAATTAGATTAAGTCTAATAATTTTTAATTTTTTTTATTTATTAAAATTTAATGTTGTTATATCTTTTTTTTATCTTATTTTTTTAAATAAATTTTTAATTATTTATCAAATTTTAAATTATTATCATAAATAATTTTTTATTTAATTTATTAATCCATCTTTTTTTTTTTTTAATTTTAGTTCGACTTTTCCTTTAAGTAATTTTTAAATCTGTCTCATTGATCACTTGGTCTAAAGCATTTAGAGGTTACCCATTTCTAGATGGAAATAAAATATAAGGCAATATAACCAGAAGCAAATTAATTCACCATAAATGACTCAAGAAATAATCGTTACCAAACCAAACAGTTTTTCAGAGGTTGCAGAATTTCTCATTCCAATAAGTATGCATGATGCTTAATGGTGCTAATATACATTGGCCCTATTTGTTTAGATTTATTTTAAAAATAAATTTTTTTTTAAAAATAATACATTTTGATAAAAATATATCTGTTTGCTTGAACTTATAAAAAAATGATAAGTTTATGAAAATTGAGAAAACCTCCTATAAGGAGAAATTAAAATTTTTAGTTTTTACTGATAAGGACAAAAATAAAAAGAGAGATAAACCTTCATTTCTAAAATTGTTCACCATACTTCAAAAGTCCTTTTAAATTATTGCATCCAAACATAAAACAATTTTTTCTTAAAAAAAAGTCATTTTTCTTATAGGAAAAAGAGAAAATACATTATCTGATAAGCCCAAACAAACAGCCACATAATAGGATAGCATATCATGTGTGTTAATCACACATATTCATATAAATTATGCATGTCAACATATCAGAGACCGATAAACTTATTGATTGATAAACAGAATATTAGAGGGTTCGAGGTTAAGTATTAGGTCCTTATTTGACGATGGGAATTATACTGAATTTTTCACAAACAATAAACATAATCTTTTAGAGATTAATTTTTGAAAGTTTCACAAAGAAGATATTAAATCGACCATTAAGTTCTCCTTTTACAAACTTTAGAGTTTTTCATAAACCAATTCACCAAGAGACTACTGAATAAATCATAGGGTTCATATCTTATAATTTTTCATAAACATGTTTTTTGCACAAATAGTTTCCATAATATTTTTCTAGATCATTTTACATGTCCTTTCACAACATAGGTTTGGGATCATGTCCCTTCACAACATAGGTTTGGGGTAGTTTTTAAACAAGTTCATAGACCATACAACCATACTTAAAACAGATGATATATGGTTCTCAAATAAAGGAAAACAACATAAAAGACATTTTAAGAGTTTAAATCAGCAACTAAAAGGGGCAACTGTACATATAATATAAAATAACGCGCGCTTCCTAGCAGTACAAGACATAGTCCCACTTACCACAATTGTCAAAGCACTAACGCAATACCATATGAGGTTTTCAAATCGGTCTACCATAGTCCCATACTTTTGATAACGTCATCTCATGTTTTTAGTCGATTCTTAGGGGTAGATTCACAACCAATCAATCTTACAATTAACATTTAGGATAAAGAACATAATCAAATCAAGATGTACATATTACTCGAGAGGGAATTAGTTGAGAAAATTCTAGCATAGAATTAACAATCCTCATCTCCTTGAGCCCTCTGGCCGAAACCCTCATTTTTCCTCATGTTTTTGGCGACTTAAGGGTATTTATATATGTTGACTATCGTGATCCGATCGACCAGTAGGGATAGTCCAGTCAATTGGACTGCACCATTTTAGTCCAATCACCAAGATTTGTCTTGGGTAGCTTTTGTAGCTCCCTAATTAACAACTCAACCGTATATTTAGTTTTCAAATAATTGGTTTATATTTGAATTTTTGAATATGTAAACTTAAATTTCCTTTGAAAATTTCTAATTTAACTTAACTAAATTAAATGTCCTTTGGAGGAGTATATACTTTGTGAAAGGAATCTTAATGCCAGTTACTTGTATATAAAGGCAAATTTGTGTCACCTGATTGTCGAGTACTTTTTTTTCTTTAGTTATTTTGTATTTAAAAAGAACATACTTTAAAATGAAATTTTATAAATTTTCTTTTTGCTTTAAATAATTTAGAAGTATATCATAACCAAGGCTATTAAGAGGGGCCAACTTACCTCAGCCCGTCTCCATCCTCCTTTAGGTAGGGCGGATTGGCCCTCAAAAAAGTGGGTTAGCACCTTGCCAGTTGCCACCCCTAGGTGGGTTGCTAACCTGTCCAAAAAAAAAATTTAATTTTTTAGTGGGGAGACTAAGTTATGTCCACCTCCATTTTTTTCCTTTTTTACTTTTTTTACTTTTTATGTATTTTTTTTAAAATTTTTTTACTTTTTAAAATTGATTAACTATTTTTTTATCTTATATATATTTTTTAAAATATTTTTTAATATTTTTAAAATTTTTTACATTCCTTTTACTATTTATCCATAATTTTTTTATTATTCATTTGTAACTTAAAATTTTTTTAAAAATATATAAAAATATTTCAAAAAATTCTGATAAAAATACATTATATAAACATATAATTAATTAATTTTATAAAATAAAAAATATTAAAAGAAGCTTTTAAAAAAATTTTAAAACTTCCCTACAGCCTACAAAGTAAGGTAGTGTCCTCCTTTTTTAATATATATTAATTTTCATAAATATATTTTAAAATTTTAACATTAATTTTTTATTTTTTATTTTAATTACTTAATTATTAAAATGAATATTACAGGGTGTCAAAATCACAACCTAATACCTATATTGTGATTTGGTGGCTAGTTTCTTCTAACATGGGCAGCTCAAATGGCAAAGCAAACGTTAAGATACTTTCATGCCATGCATTGTTAAATTTATAACCTATAAATGTAATGTATTATTTAGTAATTATTTAGTTTTTTATTGTTTATTTTAATTACTTAATTATTAAACCCAACAATTCTCTAGTAATTATTTAGGGTGTCAAAATCATAACTTATAAATGTAATGTATTATTAAATTTATTTTATCATATTCATCAAATTTATTTATGTAGTGAGATAAGTGAGTAATTTGAGAGAATTTTATAAAATTAAAATGCAAAAAAAAAAAAAAAGAGGTGGGTTAGCCCGAGGGCCAACTTGCCCTAACCTGTCTAAGCTTAAAATGTAGGCACGACGAGTCATTTTGATGGGTTGATTTTCCATAACTCATCCAGTCCCTTTTTCAAAATAGGCTAGACCAACCTCACAGGCTCAACTCGTTTTGACAGTCCTATTCATAATCATATTAGAGAAGAATAATGAACTTCACAAAATACTATTTTGGGTTATAATATTTCTGAGAATACATATTTTTTAGATGCAACTTATTCTATAATGAGATTTATGTATTTTTCTCTTGTATTATTAGGCATTGTTCTTAAATTATCTAAAATACTATAAATAAAAGTAAATTTGTTGAGAAAGAATTAATTCTAGGATTCCGAAAGTATAAAAAAAGTTAATATTAATTCTAGGATTCCTTTGAAAGTATAAAAAAAAGTAATTAACTCATACTTTTACATTTATTAAATTGATATAAAAATAAATATATATATAATTTTAAAAATAAACTATTGTATATTAACAATATAAAAATATGACGTCATTTTTTCCTCAGTCATTGAAATTTATATAGTGTAATTAAGGTATATAACTATTTGAGAAGAAACTTCAATATCAAGGCTTGGATACTAGCTGTTAAATTAATATATGTTTCTTCAAGAATTCATTCTTTATTTTTAAGGTGAGATGAATTTTAGTTAATTTTTTTTTAAAATTCCTCTATCTCAATTTAATACATTACTTTAGAACATTGAAAACTTTGTGAGTGCACTTCAACAGCTATCCCCTTTGGCAAAGACATCAATTCAATGTCTACAGCCACGTAGATGGATTGCAATCTTGACTTTCTTTTGGTATATTTGGTTCATTTGGCTCGAATGAGTTTGAACTCGTAATATTTATTTTTAAAATAATTTTAATAATATTGAACCATTATAGACTTACAAATTTACAATTTATCTAAAATAATATTATATTATATATCTCTATTTTTATAAAAAATAAATATTTAATAATATACAATAAGGGTGGATTTTAAATTCTAAATTTAACAACACTAATCATATCATACTTAATCTTAATTAACCATGTATTTATTATTAATGACACTGACAACTCTCGTAAATCATGGGCTGCCATGGAGAAATTGTTTCGCGATCAAGCACATGCCATTGACGCCAATTTCTTAGGATTGAAGAAAGGGTGATGCCACAAACCATGCTTGTGTTTTCAAGAAGGCCAAGTCAATTCTTGTTCTTGATTCATCCACTAGACTTTAGTGGGTTGACTCTGAATTTTATTTTATATAAAATTTTACCAAAAAAATGGCATTTGTTCACTCTAATTTTTGTTATCAATTATATATATATTAATTTTTTTAATTTCACTTTATTATTATGTTAAGGACTAGAGATGATAAAGTGTGGTATAAGCATTTGGGCTTAATTCATCCTTAAAAATTAACTTGCAAGGTGAAGATTATCTCTGATGAGAGACTTCTAATACTCCCTTTATAAGTCACGATGGATAAGTGAATTTTAACACTTTTTCTCACAATTGAAGAGTAAACTTAATACACTACAAACTTGACGAAGACCCCAAGATCTAACACCATGATAAAATGTAGTATAAATAGACCTAACTCATTTTTA
Organism: Ceratonia siliqua; assembly: GCA_034509205.1. Taxonomy (NCBI): domain Eukaryota; kingdom Viridiplantae; phylum Streptophyta; class Magnoliopsida; order Fabales; family Fabaceae; genus Ceratonia; species Ceratonia siliqua. The sequence goes on from JASKGM010000009.1 coordinate 3,048,989, forward strand.
AAAATTAACTTGTAAAGTAAAAATTACCTTATACTTATATCAAACACTTAACCAATCTATATCTCTAATGTCCGACTTTTAACAAGAGACTAGAGTAAAATAATTTAACATCCCTTCAATTTTTATATTTTTATTCCTCAAACTTATATATATGAACTTACATAAAAGTCCCTTAGCATCACCGTTAGATTGGCTATGGTGTTTGGTGACCTTTACTATCCCGAATGTGTGTAAAAGCAGGAAATAAGGTGTTGGAAAAGGAATAGAGGGGAATAGGAATAGAGGGCAATCTGGGTATCCGTGGGATGTGGAGATTCGAGGCTCGATCTTGATGGTCGCGTCTATGTCTTCAAAAAGTCAAGCATTCTGGCTCCCCTTCGCCACCGTTGTCCCCACGAAACGCTGAGACAAACTTTAAAGGAGAGGAATCACAATGGCCAAATATCTATGTTTTATTTTGAGAATTGGTATTCCTGTACATTTATTTTTATTTTTATTTTTCACTTATATTTTTATTATTAATTTATTATAAAATTAAATTTTCATTATATGCATATTAGTACTCCCTCCGTTTCAAATTATTTGTCGTTTAAGGTAATTACACAAGAATTAATGTAACTATTAAATAGTCTCAATTCTAGAAAAAAATAATTGTATTTGACTAAATTATCCTTATTAAAGTCAACTTAAACTCTTATTACTACTCTATTGAAAATAACAATAAATAGGAGTAATGTTGAAAAAATAACAATTAATGCTTCATTGGTAATGTAAAACGACAGATAATTTGAAACAAAATAAAGCTTCCAAAACGACAGATAATTTGAAACGGAGGGAGTAGTATTTTATTTTTTTTATTTCTTAGAATTCTTAATTTAAAAAATATAAATTTTTTAAAAAATAAAAAAAATTCATAATACAAGTATTTAAAAAAATAAAAAACTAAGTAAAAAACCTAAAAAAGTAGCAAATATTTTATTTTTTATTTTTTCTTTTTAAAAAAATTTTGAATTCTTTTAAATTGTTTCTTTAAATACAAATTATATAAAAAAATAATAATAAAATGCTACTATAAGAATATGATTACTATTAGAATAGCATAGAAATGCCATAAAATAATAATGATAAAAGATGATAAATAATAACATAATAATAAAGATAAGAGAAAATATAAAAATAGTATAAAAAATATGAAAATAACATTACTCTTTTATTTTAATATCTATTTTTAAATTGGAATCTAATATTTACTATTCCAACCTAATTCAATATTACCACTAAACCCAAAAAAATTATAGGATTTTCCTTAAGAGTGTTCGTCAATTCGATTCAATTGACTTTTGAACTCCAACCAAATTGAATCAAACTATATTATTAACTAAAAAATTAGACATTCCATTTGTTTGGAGTGATTCAACTAAACCAAACCAAACTTAAGAAAAACGATTTGGTTCAGTTGGATTTAATCAATTTTAATCATCCTAATTTTTTTCTTAATTTAGATATAATTTATTTTAATTTTACAAAACTTTAACATAAGAAAATTTTATTCTAATTTTTAAAGATCTAAAATTTATAAAATTTAAATATCTAATCTAAAACTTAAAGTCTATAAAATAAAATAACAAAAAAATTTAAAAGTACACATATCAAATTATATATTATGCAAATATATATAATGGTCAGTTAGTTCGGTTTTGCTCATTTTTCAATCGAAAACAAAATCAAATTGTTTAATTTTCACTTAAAAAAATTAAACTAAATCAATTTTAATGGTCTCGATTAGTTTCTTGACAATTTAGTTTGGTTTGATTTGGTATGGTGGACTTATATCAATTTTGAACACTATTAATTTCTCTAAATCTTGATTACTCTTATGTAATATCTTTATTATTTTATAAAAAAAATATAAGAGAAATTTATAGTTAGATATCATTAGTTGCACTCTATTCACTTGTTAATAATTTTTAAGTAGGTTTGTTCTAATGTAAAGAAAATATCAATAAAAATTAAGTTGATTCAAGTGTATATAGTAATTTAAAACAATACTTCATGATTTATTTTTTTTAATGCCTAAAATAATTTTTGTAATAATTTTATAATAACATTAAAAAATAAAATATCATACTACAATGTTATTTATACGATACATCTAAGAATATTAAAAAGATACTATATAATAATTTTCTCCGTGACGTTATTTTAAAATTATTTAAGACATTTAAAAAAACCATTCTAATAATGGACCAAGAGGCTCTCAATAATTATTCCCGTTGTCTAGCCAAAAACAACACTAAAAAGGCAGCTCCCAAGCATATGGCATTAGGGCAAACATTATCTGATAAAGTACTAGCTTATCCACCATGAGACCAATTTTTTTTTAGTAGTGTTAATCTCGGTAGTATTTTTTTACGAAGTTTTACAAGAATTTCATCTCACTCTATTATTAAAATAAAATAATAGAGATGTGGGTTTTGTAGTGTGGGAATAACAAAATTCATAAGTATTTTGGAGTAATATTAGTCTCACAAAGTAATGATAGATACTTCATTCTATGGTAAGATAAATAGTTTATGAAATACTTGTGAAAGTTAAATTTGTAAAATTAGATTCCGTACTGTGTTTCTTTAAAACATGAATAGTTAGAATTATAATGTTTTTTTATTTCTTTTTCTTTTTCTTTTTATTTATTTTATAATTTTTATTTTAAGAAATAATTGAAAAGAATATAAAAAATTCATAACAAGTATTTAAAAAAATAAAAAAATAAAAATTTCTTTTAATTTTTTTTCTTTTTTTAAACTTTTTAAAAAAAATTTTAAATTAGTTCTTAAAATAAACATTATAAAAAATTAAAAAATTAAAAAAAACACAAAAATAAAAGAAATAAAAAATTACTCATAAAATATTGGATGATTTATAGGTACTCATCCTAAAGCCTTCATATATAATCCCTACATTGTCCATAACCCCTATAGATATAAATCGTGTACAATTTAACTGTAATAAAAAACTCAATAATTGACTCCTTAAACATATATTTTCGTACAATTGACTCCTTTGTTAGTAATTTCATTAGCATTTTCATGCAATTTACCCATTTTGTTTATCATTCCCTGACATTTCAATTAAATAATTAAAAAATTACTAGCACAATGAGTAAATTGTATGAAAACTTATATTTAAGAAATCAATTGCTAAACTTTTAGTACAAAAAAATAAATGGTACACGAACTATAATTGAAGTAGGTTATGTATAATTAATCCCTTATATAATTCAGTTTTGTCCTATTACAAAAAGCTATAATAGCCATATTAACCCAAATATCAGTGTCCATGCAAAAAATGTAGGAAGTATTAGGGGCAAAGTTTTGCAATTGCTATGACTATATTATGATCTCTTGATGCTGATCATGATGAGAATATGAACAGCAGTAATAATGGTGAGTAATATATACAGCTTTGTGGACCAAATCAGAGGTTCCAAAACAAACAAGGGAATGAAACAATTCTTTGGCAAGAATCAACTTCTTACTTTTAATAGCTTCTTGTGTTAAGGAATAAAACCCCTATATTCCCTCTCCACCATCACCTGACAAAGGACAAGGAAACAAAATAATAAGGGGAGAATATTATAGTGTAATATATGATGCTTGCATAATTGGCAATTCCATAAGGATTGACTAAACTTCCAGTGCAAACTATAATGAGGAAACTAAAAATAGGAACTATGCAACCATTTGATATACTATTATCTTGGCTATCATGATATATGATGCCACAGTATAAGATATCATGATAAAGATTTTGACATTTGGTATAAAAAATTGAAAATTGTCAAAGAAATGATATAATTGGTATTTTATGAAAAATAATAAAGTTAAAAATCTAGAGATGTAAGATCACCATAGTTTTCATACATAAAAAAATGATAAAGTTAATAATCTTGAATACTAGTGTACTAAACCCAAGTATTTTGGATGCCTCTTTGACCTCCAAAATTTATACCAAATGGCTACTAAATAAGCTTGAGTAACATAAAACTAATTCATCAGTGCTAAACAAGAGTATTAGCTGTAGCAAATCGTTTATCATAAGTACTCATTAGTCTATAGACAGCAATCTAAGACTACATAACTAGAATATCAAGGTGTTTGAATTAGTTCCTTTGAATCTCTAAAGCAAAATTCAATTTAGCATCATTCCCACGAGATGTTGGAAGCATCATTCCCATGAGATGTTAGAGTTGGGGTCAAAATATAGACCGACAGACAGGTGCATTTTTCTCTCCTGAGCAACTAGGATGAAGTGGTCAGGACAGGAAACAAACTTGGATGAACCTGCTTTGTGGTAACACTTTCTCTTCCATATCTTAAAAATCTACATGACTATGTCCAAGTGGAAAATAAGAGTAGGACAATGTCTAGAAGAAATGCGGTATAATGAAAATTAAAAGGCTAAGACAGCATAACAAAGCATGAGAGTGAATGCTTATATCATCTGAGGTTCACTTAACAGCCCACCTATGTACAAAGGGTTAAATGAATATAAGTTCAATAAAATCTTGGCATTGATAATGAAAATAGATGGTAGAGTTAATCATGATTCCAAAATTTTCGAGACGCTTCAGAGTTTATGTTCTTGGAGTTTTTTTTAAAGAAAATGTAAATCTTACATGCAAAGATATTTTAATTATTTTCAGATATCAGGTTGTTTGATTAAGGTTTTCTTTTATGCTTATAGCTCTAGTCTGCTTTGTTCAACTCCTGTTTAAATTTAATTTAGGTCTTCTTTATCTGCTGTTTGGCTCCTGAAAGTTAGTTCTCTTAGCTCTTTTCATTAAGTTCTCAAGTATAGGACTTTTAGCCTTAGGTTTCTCTGGTCTAACTATTGAGCATCTATACAAGAAAGCACTATAACAGAAGAAATAGAGATACTTCACCAAAGATTTAGGGCCTATTTGTTTACTTTTTTAAAAACAAAAGAATCTGTTTGGTACAACTGATTTTTATTCTCAGTTTTGAAAAACTTTTTTATTTTCTGCATTTTAGAATACAAAACAGGGAACAAATTTGAGTGTTTTCGGTATTTTGTTCCTTGTTTTCTGTTAGGAACCACAAGTCAAGGAAAAAAACTTGGGAGTCCCACATTGGGTGGAAATGCACCTGGTGTGGGGCTTATAAGGCCCTTAGGCACCCTCCCCTCACAACTAGCTTTTGAGGGTGAGTTCTATCTAGGTGGTTCTCATCAAGTGGTATCAAAGCAGGTTCGATCCCCTGGCAGTGGCGGCAGGCTGGAAAGGAGCGACCGGGAGGGAGCGTCGGGGGGGAGAGGCCCTGCCTGGGCGTGGCCCTGAACGAAGGCTTCCCGAGTGGGCAGCCAGCGCCGTGGACGTCGTTGTTAAGGGGGCGGAATTGTTAGGAACCACAAGTAAAGGAAAAAAACTTGGGAGTCCCACATTGGGTGGAAATGCACCTGGTGTAGGGCTTATAAGGCCCTTAGGCACCCTCCCCTCACGAGCTAGCTTTTGAGATTGAGTTCTACCTAGGTGGTTCTCATCATTTTCTCTCAAAAAATAGTTTCTAAGAGTAGATTTTCCAAACAAGTTTAAGAAAACTGTTTTCAAGAACATAAAAACAAAAACATCACCAAACAGGCCCTTTATACTTTTCCAATTTCCATATTTTTCATTTAAAGACTCCACTAATGTATCTTCTGGGCAAGATCTTGGAAAAGATAATGCTGAGGTTTAAACATTTCCTAAGTGCTCTAATTGTCAGCAACATGTAGAATCCTTTCCAGCCAAATTCATCCCATCCCACTTCAGAAAACCAAAATAATTCCATTATCACTTTTCCTTATTAGATCCTGAAGCCATATCCAGAACACTACTCTCAGCTCTCAGGTGCTGACCATTCATCACGCTTAGAACCCTAACCTAATCTCCGTACACTTGTACAAATACCCCTATGCTGAGAGACCTTGCAATACAATAAATCTTTTCCTATCACTCATTTGTCATATTTCAAATATTGTACAAAAGAAATAAACATTTTTCTTGTTTGATAGATCAACAATTGTATTATCTTTTAACTAGGAAGTAGGAAATATAAATGATATACCTGCCTTAGCTAGTATAGAGCTGTTCATAGTGACAGTCTATGTAGAAACTGTTGCTGGAACTTGAAGTACTTGCTGCAGAAACCTTGCTGCAAGACGTTGAGTTATCCCACCCATGACACGACCCCCAAGTCTGCGTGCCTCAGGTTGTTGAAGGACCTGCTCATATGTAATTTTTGTACAGTTGAATCATATAGTTTGAAGTCCAACTCATTAAAAAAAAATCAGTGGCATAGATACTTTAAACAGATTAAACCTTTATGCCAATTTCAAATTTTCTTTCACATATTTTATGACTATCTCACATTTTTTAAATCATCTTAATTTTTAATGTCATGGATTATCTTTAAAAGTTTATTCAAGGTTATACCACTAATAATAATATACAACAATTTGATTTCATGAACATATCTTTCAATTATCAAATCCCATGATCCATTACCCTAAGTCCCCCTTCATACAAAATCAATAGATGGTCCACAGAGTTTGCAAATAGTTGTACTATCTCACTTTCGGAAACACCAAGACTAGTGTTTGCATAAACTGAATCACTTTCAATTTACTATAAAAGGTATGTACTTCCCTAGCAAAAAGAATACCAAACTAACAATAACTGGCACTTTTCCACCCCAAAACAAGAGGTTTTGCAGAGGCCCCAAGTATAGGGATATGTAGATACGTCCATTCTTTAATACTATAATACTACACTAATTTTAATGAGTTAAGAGTACTGAGTAACAATAAAAGGAAGGCAGGGAGACATGAGAAAGCATAATTTGCAGATGTTGATATGGCAAATGGTGGCTCTTACCTGTAGTATAGGTAGCAAAAGAGATGGATCAAAATCTTGAGAGGATTGCAGAAGCCCCCATATCCTAAGCACTTGATCTCTAAGTTCTACCAAGCTATTCATTTCAGCATCTGGTATCATCAGGGGTCCATTTGCATTGCCATTTGATACAAGGGTCCTCAAAAAGTCAGGAATAGATTTGTATGTATCAGAAATAGTGCTTAGCATGAAAGCTTCAGTTACACGGACGGCCTCTTTGATAACTAAAGTCCTGAGCTCTTCACCATCTGGACTCAATAATACTTTCAGGACAGGCTGTAAAGCCTCTTTAGCAGAGAAATCTCTGTCCTTTCTCCCCTGAATCAGCAGGTTTTCAAGTCTACCCCACCTGCACTGGACCAGATCAACAGATTTTCAAGTGTACTTACACTAAATATTCTACATCACCTATTACAAAGAAATAAAGTACAGATTTAAGATAGTAGCAGAATGCATACCTGAACCTCCCATCCTTGAAAAGCAACTCAATAAGAGCATCTCTTAGATATGGATTTGGATCTGTTAGAAGCCTCTTAGCAAAATATGGGTATGAAGCAGCAAGCACCTTAAAATTAGGATCAGCATTAAGTGCTAAACCTTCTAGAACAGTGAGAGACCTCAATATTAATGCATAATATGCTGGGACTGCCAAAAAGAAAATCCAAACCATGAGACTAACGAAGAAAATGTAGGAATAAGTAGTCAATCTTTATGGAAGTTCTCAACTATATCACTATTCAAATATTGAACATGAAATTTGAGAAACAGATGATTATATGTTACATTTCTACCTATTATGGGTAAAATACTATTAACATTTTTAAAGGGAATACTTTTTAATATATGGATCCAATGCTCAAATGACCAAAAGCAAAGTACATGAAAATGAGAAGTTAATGAAAAGGATAGCATTATCTCACCATTAAATGGATATTGATATAAAACGTTTCCCAGACCATCCACTAGTGTCTTGAAGTTAAGTTCACTCACAGTGTAATTAAGTGCATCATCAAAGAAGTCACGAAGTGCAGGTACAATCGGAGATACATCAACATCAGGTGCCAAAAAATCAAGAGCATAGTAGTCATGAGCCATTGCTTCATAATCCCGGTTAACCAAGTGAACAACATGACCAATTATCGCAAATCTTGCTTCTTCTGGAGTTTCACTCATCATCCCAAAATCAAGAAAAGCAAGCTTGCCCTCAGGTGTTGCCAAAAGGTTCCCAGGATGAGGATCTGCATGGAAATATCCATACTCAAGTAGCTGTCGAAGGCTGCACTGTATGCCTGTGTTCACCAGATCTAAGACCTTTAGTCCTTGCTTCTCAATTGCCTCCTGCTCATTTAGTTTGACTCCATCAACCCAGTCCATTGTCAGTACTTTGGCACTTGTGTAATCCCAGAAAACATCAGGGACAAGGATATCTTCCTTGTCAGCATACAATTTTCTGAACCTCCTTGCATTTTGTCCCTCCTGCAGGAACCTGTCAAAATTAACATTCAATTCCAAAAAAGTCTTCTATAAATTACAAATACTTATCTTCATTGGTTAATACATCAGGCACACACCACCTCAGGAAAGTTTTGAATTTCAAAACAAAGAGAGTTACAATCATTAGATATTGCCTTCTGCCCAGACATCGGGCAAGTGGGGTAGGGCTGAGGATGGGTTTGTTAAGGGCTCAATGGAGGGTCTTTCTTTCTTTTCTTTTCTTTTTTCTTGAAAAAATATGATGAGAGAAGAACAATTGAGATGCTTTATACTTTTATTCACAATTGGAAATAGATGCATACTTGCCTGCAACTAAGGTAGTGACTAGTGACAAAAGAACTAACCTGCACATAGTTGAGCTCTTGAAAAACTCTGCGTGCAAATTCATCAATAAGGGCAACAACATCACTTGTGATTATGTCAACATATTTATTTATGAGAAATCCTAGGCCTCTTATCAGGTAGAAGTCCAATCCTATAGATTCTTCAATGCCAGGGCGTTGCACCTTGACAGCCACAAGTTTCCCAGAGTACTTCAGCCGAGCTTTATAAACCTGACCCAAACTGGCTGCTGCTATGGGTGATGGTGATATTGAAGAGTAAATGGAGTCAAGAGATAGTCCTAATTCCCTCTCGATGCAAGAAAAGGCCTCTTCATCAGGAAAAGTAGGTAAACCATCCTGGTCAACCACAGGAGGTCAAGGTTATCTAAGTATCCTATTTCTTCATATATATCTGTATAGCATAAAATCATAAATCATCGAAAAGGCCATACTACACTACACTACACTACACTACATTGGTGAATAAATTTTCACTGCGTAGCATTTGTTCATGTCCAACAAGAAACCATATACCCGAATGAAGTAGTGAAGAGCTTGTTATGCTATACACTGATATCAGTCATTAAACCAATCAAAATTCTCACTAATGCTAAGTCAATCAATGCCTGAAACAAGCTTCACAGCATACTCTAAAAGGTTTTGCATTTATCTAATCAAAAGAGTTAATGGGAAGAACATAATACTTGAAGTTCAGAGAGCTCCTCCAGATACTCGGCCGGGCAGATGTCAGGCCTGGTGGACAAGCCCTGACCCAATTTCACAAAAGTTGGTCCCAGCTGGGTGAATATGGTCTTGAGCTCAGCTGCACGACGTCTCTTATTTTGATCAAGCACTCCATTTCTTCGGTCTAAGAATAGTTTCAACCCAAATGAACCTAAAGCAGTCAGAATTTGCAGGGTCCTTCCCACCACCTATTCAAAACACAAAAGGGTCGAATTAATCCACAATACCCAAATTTGCCCACAAAAGAAATATAGAAAAAGTGCAGAAATTTCAATGAAATAGAAGACCTTGAATGGCTGAGTCCCATATTTGTTGGCAAGGAGCTGAGGGCTGTAGACAGAAGCATTGACTGAACGAGCCATGGCTCTGGCCTCGGCCTGCAGGTCACCAGTACGATCCGCTGGAAGTGCAAGGACCTGAGCGGACCCATCTCTAACTAGTGCAGGCACGGAACTTGGGGTTGCCTCAACCAGAGCAGCTCGAGGGGGTAGTTTTAGCCTTGTTAAGCTACTTCTACCCTTGAAGGAGCGCCTTGGGCTGCGCTTGGATATGGGAATTGAACCACGAGTCCATGAAGGATACGGTTGAGCCACGGCGGAAGAAGATGCTACCGCGGCAACTAAAGTCATGGCTCTCTCTGCTTCTGGCCCCTCCTCGAAAGTGGAAATCCCCAAATCCAAATTATTGCAGGAAAGGGAAATGACCAATCGAAAAAATTGAATTTGGACCATCTATTTAAGCTAGATTTTGTCTCCAATCTTCTAATAAAAAGAAAGAAAGAAAAAGATAATGGTGTAAGTAATTTTCATTTTATAGTAATGATCTTCAATTTTTTTAATTTTGATTTTGATTAATTTAAAATGAAGTATATAAACATAAATAATCCTCTCGCTGTATACATTTTTTTCGACTTGAATTATGGAAAAGGAAATTTTAGTATTAAGATTGGAAACTTTGAAAATAAAATAAAAGAAAGAAATTGCTCAAAATATGTATATGTTTTTCTTTTAAATACAAATAATGCTATTTACATATTAATTTTTATAGAATTTATATATTACTTTTAATCAAATTTATTCATATTATTACAATTTATAAAATTTAAGCGTAACAATAAAATTTCATCACTTAGGCATATACATAGTCTTAAAGTGTGACTCCTTATTTTATCTATGTGTTCAAAGCGTGACTCTCATTGCTTGTACACAAATTTTTTATCTTTGAGTAATTTTAATTCATGATTTATTCCCCTTATATAGTTCTACAATATGTTTTAAAATGATATTGATATATTTTTTTATATTACTTACTTGTTTATAAACATAATCTACCTTAAATTTTTTTCTTTAAGGCTCCATTGTTTTGTTAAAAAAAATTTTACAAAATATTTTTATAATGTTTATTTTACTGAAAGAGAAAATTCTTTTAAAGAAAATTTTTTAACAATCTAAATTTTCTTCAACTTTTTTTTTAAAAAAAAACTCAAAAATAAGTAAAGAAACAATTTGCAATCTATTATTTAAAATGACTTTCACTAGCTTGCAAATTACAATTGCTCCCTACCATTATTGTTGTGGCAACAACTATTTAAATAAGCTTGAAGTCAAATTTGAATTTAAGTATGAATTTTAAAAACCACTCAAATTTAGGTCCAAGTTTGAACTTGGACATTTTTATTTGATTCAAGCTTGGACTTAAATAAAAATTTTAAAAGTTGAACTTAAGCATAAAGTTAGGAAATAGATTCAGGTCTTTTCGGCTTGAATTTTTTATTAATTTTCTCTCTATATGAATCGTTCATTAAATTTTGAATTATTAAGATTAAAATACATGCAAAATATATATACTTTGTCAAATAAATCTTAATCGTCTAAAATTAAATAAATGACATAGATGAAAAATATTTTCAACCTTTTCTTAGAGAAAAAGTTGGGATCCGAATCTATAAAGTTAAGGAAATGAATCATGTACGGTTGCAAGCATGTTCGAGTAATTATGATCATTTAATATGTGTTAAACGATCACGATTTAATAAGGCATCTTTAACTAAATCCCAATCCCAAATTTAAACATAAACATTATTATTCCAAAGCTTAAGTTGAAGTAAGAAATTTAAAAATGAATTAGGGCTCAGCCTATACTTATTGTATCCTTCAAAACTCTAACCCATATTTAGGTTTATTTATTACTATCACTACCTGTAACACTTATTTCAATAATATAATTGTTTCAGAAAAAATTTCATGTAATTCTAATAATTTCTTTAATAAAAAAACAATAAAAAGTATTTGTTGTACAAACATTTAAAAAAAATTTTTGTTTAAAAAAACAACGAGGGCCTACAAAAATCTTTGAAGATGGAGTTTGATTTTGGGAAGAAATCTAGGGAAGCTCCAGATATTTTTCCCCCATTTATGTGGCCTCTGTAACTTGGTTTCGTGGCCCCCAAATATTAAAGAGTCGTGTACGCTTTGTAGTGGACTCAACCTTCATCCAACTCTTTCTTATACGGATAATAAATGTTTTTGGATATCTTCTTTCACTTTTGGCCTCTTACTCGGAAAAATACACAGCATAACCGTGTTATTATGATTTATATTTTATTATATAATTTACTTTAAATTATAATTTAGTTAATTATTAAAATAAAAAAAATATTTATGTATTAAAATATTTATTGATAATAGTATTTAATTTTTTAATATTACAATAATAAAAATAATTTTTTGTTCCTCTTGAAATTTTCTTATTTTTTATATTTAACAAATATAAATTATATATTTATTTTAAACAAAATAGAGTAGATTCTACCTGAATTTTATAATATATTTTTTGTTTATATTTATTAAATAGAATTATGTAATACAATAAAAATTTATCATAAAAGCAAGCACCACCGTTTTCTGTGTTCCTTGCATCACCACATACTTAGCTAAAACTCACCAACTATCACAGATTCACAAATTCTTAACTTCATCTATTTAGGTTGTAACTCTTTTGTACAAAATATATAGATATTTATTTAATTAATATATGATATCACTTAATATTAACTTGTGCTCAAATAATTTTTATGAACTCAGACCAATAAAAGAGAATAGGCTCATATACCCAGTGAGGAATGACTTCAAATAAATTCTTAGGAGAGATGAGTACAATTTACTCTCAGGTAGTTTAAGTATAAATTAAAATTAAAAAAGCTGTAAATGCATATTTTTTAAAATCGTAGGAGATGGGAGTATAATTTATTCTAAAATTAATTAAATTATGGAAAACATACAATTGACCTATTATTATAAAAATTGCAGAACATTGGTAGAGAGAGAGAGAAGGAAGGGATTGAGCTAGTTGCTCCTAAGATTGTTATTGACTTTTATCTTTTAATCAGGAAGCACGACACTTTTATTTGGTGCTAAATTCTAATGTTGGACATATAGTAGTGTTTAACATAAATATGATATGTGTCTAATATATGTATAGGTGTGTCTAAATAAAAAAAAATTTGATTTGAATACACGTTTAAATAATTTTTTTTGTTCAGACACATATTAAAATAAGTTGGAAAGGGACATTTTTTCATACATTTTGGGAAAAAATGTATTTTTTAGAAAAACCAAATTTGTTTTCAATAGTGTATGTTTAAGCTCATTTCTCTATCTCTTTTTTCCGTCTTCCCCTTCCTCCTAGAGCTTTCAGCCAGACCCCATGTCTCCTTTTCCTTCTCTTGAGGAATTATTTGACATATCTTATTTCCCTTATTCTACAATCTTTCTTATTCTCCACACATGCTTATACTGCAATTTTTAGATTTTTTCGTGTATGCATCCATGCTTCCTAGAGTTTTAACATGGGCAATTCTAAGAAGTGGGGCGGTAGCTTAGACTTTTTAATTATTTTTTTTTTATATTAATAAATTATTATTTATATCATATATTTTTTTAAGATTTTTTAAAATATTTTTGTATTTTTAAAAAATATTTTTGTTTATGAATAAATAGTGTCAAAAAAATTATAGATAAATAGTGTATAAAAAATGTAAAAAAATTAAATTTTTTTTAATGTTTTAAAAAATTTTTAAAAAAATTATATGACATAGACAATAATTAATTAATGTTAAAAAGTAAAAAAAAAATCAAGATAAAAAATTAAAAAAATATCAAATTTAAATATCAAAAACTATGCTACAGCCCTAAAAAGCCCCAATTAACATACAATAATTTAAATAAAGAAAAAGTTTCTCATCATCATTGAATGAAATGGACAAGAATAAAACAAAAAGAGAAATGTAAAACAAAAGGAATAGAATGGAAACAAGCGATTCTTAGTTCGGCAGTAACATTACTCACACAACTCACAATTATAATATCCATACAATTCTTGTAATTTTTTTTTCAGCCATTCATTATAATTCACTTTTTCTCACTTAGCTCATTTTTCTACTTATTGAATAGTTGAGATTCTGTTTGTGAGAATTGTAAAAGACTAGCCGAAGTGCTGGTAAGACATTAGCTTCTAATGAACTTCTTGTTCTTACTTTTTTGTTTAACATTACCTGCTAAACCAGCTTCTGGTCTGGTGTACCTTTAATTTGGTCAACATAGCAAGTTTATAAAATGATCACAAGAACCATCCACTCCAATACACTTTTTTTCTTCTTTCTTAATTTTGTTTATTCTACTAATTTAAAAAGCCACCATCTCCCGAACAAATTGTTTAGGAAACTATCACTACTTAGAAAAATTAGTTAATAATGATACATAACATGAGTCACCTCAATTTTTGTTGGCTAAGCCAATTTAAAAGTGTTTTGATCCTTACCAGTTGAACCAACCCCCGTTAGCATCATTATTCATATTTTGAGATTTTAAGATAATCTCCCTCTCTGAATTCTTTCTACCTTACCTATAATATATAACTTGTGTTAACTTGACTATCAAAATCTTTAACAGAACCACCACTCCCTTTTAACATCGTTATCACATGCAGATCCATTGCAATCTTCATTCTCAAGTTCGCCTTCTCGTACCAGATTTATCTCATCCGATTATTGGCTAAGTTGTCTCTCACCAATTAGTGTTGCCCAATGTGATACGCTTATAAAAATTAACCAATTCTATAAAGAAATTTATAAGGTTCGATCTTACAAAAAATTAACTTTTCTTTTCATTAAATACATATCGAAATTCTGGCTTTAATTTACCCCCCATCTTTCTAATGAACTTTATGAATGTTATGTCTTGCATATCCCTTAGAACCATGAAAAATAACAGCAAAATAAATCAAAACATGATTTTAGACCATCTTCACCACCTATTACAGGCACAGGTGAGAAAATATGAAAAAGGGTGAACAAAATTCTACTTCTACGAATATTTATGAATAATAAACTTGTGAAAGTAGCATTACTCCATCTAACACCGTCACGCCTTTTTTTACTTTCTTTTCCCACTTTATAAGATGTTTGTGAGAGTAGCATTGAATTTCAAGTTAGGAGAAGCACGTGCACCTAACAATTGCTTTGCTTCATATGATAAACAACTTAATTATTCATTGATATATGCTATCAGAAGTTCAAATGGTTTGTAGATATATTATATATACCAACTGACTGTACATGTAAATTCACATAAGGTAAGGATGTCATATAATGAAGGCTGACAGTTTTGAGTATCATAAAAGAAATGACAAATGATAAAATTAGAAAACAACAAACAGGAAAACCAGAAGATTTGCTACCCGAATGTGTTTTCTCCACTGTATGTGATATAAAGGAACCCATCTTTATCCTTCTTTTCTTCATAGATTGTAGACATTATTGCTCCTGCAGTGTTAGAATAGAGTGTAGTTCAGAAAGTAAAGTGCGAGATGGGTCACCATTGGCGAAAAAAATAACAGTTAAGATTTTTTTTAGTAGTAATCAGATAACCACCTATGAATGTGTAAAAGCCACTTCCTTTAGTTTTCTCATCAACAATTACTACTTGCGCTTTACTCTTTGATCAGTGATGAAGTTATAACTGTATATTCTCTAGACCCACAACGCTTGTTTTACATGCTGTATAGTCTTTACCTTATAAATACAGTACAACATAAGCCTATTTTCTTAAGCTTTCCAAAGTATTCTCACTTTCTTTAGTTTCTACAAATACTAACTAAAATTGATGAATACGGATCAAGATGCTCTCATGTTAAATGAGAACATGACATCGTCACGTTATGAGAGAAATAGACACAATATATGGGACCCACCACTAATTGGACCCATCACTTGATCAGTGAATCTAATTTATATGTATTATTTGTGGAACCATGGTTATTGTATCAATTGCATGGGGATGTCATGTTCCCTCTTAACATGAGAGAATCCGATTCGATGAATGCAAATATCCATGTCTCATAGAGAGCTAAACTATATATATAGCGTTACGGTTACCTGTAGGAGGAAGCACATTGTCTACAAATATAAAGATTGCCTTTTCAGCACTGAGCTTTATTCTTTTCCGTATAACATAGACAAGTTGACCCACTGTCAAATCAGCTGGCACTAGGTACCTGTAATTTTGTAATTTAGATCATTAACAACAACAGCTTCACTACTTATAAATTACCATATGGCATACTAATACATCCAATGAAGCAGATGATGCGTAGGAATTTAATTCCCAAAACTACTGAAAAAACAATTCTGGAAATAACTCTGAAATTATTTCTGCAATGCCTTCTTACAACTCCACACATTCTTTTATAGACATCAAGTCAACTAAGGACAAAATTGTCAATTCATCTATTCTTCTAACAATATAACTAAGTTCTGTCATTACTTAACAAAAAATCTCTTTCAATTATCTGCTTCAAAAAGTTTTCCAAATTCCAGTTATGAATTTAGCCTACTGTATAGATATAATTGTATAGCAACAATAAGGATCGTTTCTAGCTTTCTGCCTTTTCTTCCCTTTGTACATGCATGCAGAGTGATAAGAGAGAAGCATGCATAACTAAGTAAAGTCTTCTGTTTCTTTTTATTAGTTAACTATTTTTCCCACTTTTATGGAAACAATGAACTTACAAGGACTGATCATGATAATATAAGTAACAAATACAACTAGAAACCAAATTAAAGGAACTATAGGGAAAGCAAGCAAGCAAGTAATTATGGGAATGAAACTTGTGCATACTTTTTCTTGTCGATATTAGGAAAGTCGCTTCTTTCTCCTTTCTCCACAATAACCTAAAAGGAATGACATGATATGAGCATAAGTAGAATCCAGGCTATTCAACAGACTTCAATTACATAAAATTAAGATCAGATAAATTTATAGCTTTATTTTTCTAGAGACTTCTTATGTGATAAACTGGAACCATGCCATTTACAAGGGGGATTTACAAAACTATTGTACCCTTTTATTCTTAATAAAATGAGAACAAATATTTAACAAGTCGGACAATATCTTGAATGTGATATTGGGAGGGTTTGAATCACTACCCTCCAAGTATAGCAAGAAAGGCAAGCACATCAAAGTTGCATTAAAAAGCAGTCTTTCCACTTAAAAAATAGAAAGCTCAACTACTTTATGAAGAGTTCTTCCCTTTCTTCATTATTTGGCCAATACACTGGCTTCTTGCAAAAGCTTTTATGTAAGATATTTCATCTAAACAACATATCCATAGTAGAGAATATTTTGGGTAAAGAAAGATTTTGTTAAGTTGTCTTACATTTTCAACAAATTGACAAAAGCTTGTTCTCATTTAACAGAATAAAGAACTAGACCTAAGGGTGGATAGGTCTTAAGGTAATCCCTGTGGCAAACAAAATGTTATAGATAATGATGATAGTAATCTGCAAACAAGAAAGGAACATATCTTTTTCTATACAATTCCAAAGCACAAATGGACACCATTGAACAATTTCCATCCTTATATTAATAATTTAGTAGTTTAGTACTACTAAGAGGAAATTAATATGGCAGTCACTCCAACGGTTTAATCAGTTCTTCACTAAAACAGTATAAGATAAACCATGTATGCTCTAGCCAATGAGATCAAAGTTTGAAATGACAATCTTATCAACCATCTAGCAGCCAGGTTAGGCTATACAACTAAACAAATGGATAGTGTCAAAACTCTATAACCGGTGCTACAGCCAGGAATTATAGGAAACCCCACATTTCATGATTGCTTAACTTCTGCTAGCCAGTCTCAATTACCAACCATTCATAGTATATATACCTAACGCAAATGTTTTAAAAAAATGGTACACAAGTACCTCTACGATAAGGGACAGAGCTAAACATTTATGCTCTAGCTCAGTGCAGTAAGCCATAACACTAGCCGCTAGAGCTTGGCCTTGGCCTTTTCTCATGTTGCACAAGATATATTTTATTAAGCCACAAACTCATTATTTAATATGAAGTTATGAAGCCATAGATTACAAAGAAAAACTTTGTTTGGTACAATCACAAACATAGATATATATATATATATATATATATATATATATATATATATTAAGGCTAACCTCATTCATGAAAAAGCAGAAATACTAAACTATATTCAAGCATGTTTGTACTTAAAACAAAGACTTTTATCTTTTTCTAAAATAAATGTTTATTTAAACTCAGTTCAACCACAGTTAAAACTTAACAGGAAATTAGATTAAGAAAAATATTTGAAAGCAAA
The DNA here is from genome assembly GCA_034509205.1 of Ceratonia siliqua. Taxonomy (NCBI): domain Eukaryota; kingdom Viridiplantae; phylum Streptophyta; class Magnoliopsida; order Fabales; family Fabaceae; genus Ceratonia; species Ceratonia siliqua. The sequence continues at coordinate 3,067,175 of JASKGM010000009.1, forward strand.
CCTCTATTAATAAAACCTTCAGTGTAAATAAGCTGTTGTCAGCATCATTTAATGATTCTTCATAATTATATTCAAAACAATGTGATCTTTACATGATTTGGTGATATAAACATATCTGATTCAAAATTGGTATATTTTTATGATATTTGGCAATCTTCTCCAAGCCAAAGTCGGTTCGACAACTGATAACACATGGTTTTCTCCTTATTGAACGTCTATATGTAACAAATTTCCCAGTACAGATAGAATTAGATAAAGAATGTCACTCATATCTGTTGCAGGCATACTAGAAAGAGACTAAGTGCACCAGGGCACCAACTAGCTCAAATATTGTAGCTAAATTGTGACATTTGAAATAGTTTTAGCACCATGAATTAGACTAGCATGAATTCATCCATACGAAATTAGATTAACACAAACTTGAAGGTTTTGTTTCTCCCTCAATCTTCTTCATTTTCTTTTTCCCTTTCTTCAGAAGTCCATTATCCTACAAGCACTCCCCACTCCCCCACCCATGTTAATGATATTCAAATTAAAAAACTCTTACTTCCACGCAACAGGTGGAGCACAAGAGCAATTCACTGACAAGCAACACAACTTGGTAACTATTTATTACAGTTATTATGCCAACATGGGAGACAAAGATGGTCATGTAATCCCAAAATTCTTGGAGTTGATGCTTGCATAAACAGATTTTAGGACTATAAGAGATTGTTGATTACTTCTCACCGGGATTCTGTCTGGGTATTTGTCCCTAATTCTTGCAGCCTCAGCTCGCCTCTTTTCTGCCAATTAAAAAATTATGCAATTATGCGATGGTATTGATAATATCATGAGAGAAAAAAGTGCATAATAGAATAAACAAGGGTATAGTAATCTAGATCCTACCAAAATCATTATCTTGCTTGAAGGCGTTCATAGTCATGATCTCCCTAGTCCTTGGTACACTGCATACAAGTAATACCCTTTACTGATAGTCTGATAATTGAAATCCAAAAAACAAAAGCAAAAACAAAAAAGAGAAAGAAAAGCAAATATAGCAGTGACACCGTGATTTTCCAGGAAAAACAAGAATATAATGAATATAGTTTCAGAAAGATGCAGTGAAAAACCTAAAGCCCAAAATCCACAATCATCAGGAGGAAAAAATTCAATTTTTAATCAGAACCCATGATTCATTTCGAGTAAGAATTTCTGATAAAAAAGGAAACGTTACAAGAGAAATCATTTTCAAATCCCCTTCCCCTTTTCTTTCGTTTATTTTCCAGAAAGCATGAACAAAAGAAACCATTTAGATAACAAGTCGACGAAATCTTACACAAGAACCGAACTTGGCAACAAAAGGTAACAAGTGAGTGATGATTTTGACTTGCAGATAAGAGAGAGATTGAAGGATGAACGGCCAAACCAAATTGCATGTACCCGTATTTATATACTTGCGGGCTGGTCAAAGTATCAAATATCAATTTTTTTTTAAAAAATAAAATAAAACTCATTACAAGTTACTTTGCTTAGACTTTATATATAACTTTTTATTTATTTATTTTTTCTTTTCTTAATTGATTACGTCTAAGTCTGAATAAGTTGATAACTGCTCGCCATACCTAGATTACAAAAGTAGATAGCTGACTCTATCTTATTGTTGTGGCTTTTCGGAGTTTTCTTGGGAGGCAATCACTGCACTTCCGTGATTTTAGAAAGAAAGAAAGAAAAAAATAATTTAAAAACTCGATCTTTTAAGGGCTTTGATTGGGTGTTTTGAGTCTTGGCTTTTGAAAGAAATGAATGAAGTAGGATGGAAGATTCTGAATATTTTATTATTGCGATGTTTAATTAGCAAATCAGAAAAGAGATAATAATTATACAACTATTTTTATACTTTTTTATATAAATATTTAAAATTATTTATCCTACCTCATATTTAAGACAATAAGTTATATAGTCACGACTCACTTACAAAGAATAATTATAATATTTTTATTGTATATGCATAGTAAAAATATTTTGCCCTATTTTCTCATAATATTTTATTATAAAAATATACATATTATTTTTTATTAAATTAATAGTAAATAAATAAATATAAAAGATAATATAAAAAGTTATATAAAAACATCGTTTCTTATAATTATATTAATGATAAATTTTGTATTTTAAAGTTTAAAAATAATAAACTTTTAAATAACTTCTCATTATTCGATTCTTAAAATAAAAATATTCATATTATATTCATAATTTTTTATTAGATAATTTTATACTTAAATATATATTTTGTCTTTTTAATATTGTAAAAGTTTTAATTTGATTCTTCTATTTATAGTTTAAACAAAGTTGTCTCCTATATTTTAAAAAAAAATTTCAATTAAGTCTCTTCTTTATATTTTTATTTATCTAGAAACAAAAAATAATTACATTATAATTAATTAACATACGTGAATATGTTATTGTTTACGTAAATTTTTATTTGACAAATAATTAAATGAAACCAGGCTAAAGAAAAAAGAAGAAAAGGTAAAATCATAGACTAAAACACAATTTTAGTCCCTCATAAAAGACCAATTCTCAATACAATTTTATTTATTTTAGTCATTCACAAATGAATAAAACGGCAATTGTCCTTCTGTCAATTTGGTATTAAATATGTTAACCTCGTTGCTAATGTGGGTGCTTAATGGGATACGTCATTGTTAAGTAGCCACCAAGTTGGATATAATTTTTATACACTTGGATTGATTTTTATAGAAACCTACCCTAATGGGTCTTAGTTACATGGATAAATCATTCTAAGTTTATAAAAGTTATCCCCAACTTGGTCATTTAAGGATGACATGTCATACTTAACCACTCATAAGAAATTGAATTCGTAGATTTAAATCATATGGATAGAAAGACAACATTGTCATTTTATTCTTTTGTGAAGGATTAAAAAAGAAATGGTCTGATATATCAAATTAAGAACTGGTCCTTTTGTGAAGGATCAAAATAATTTTAAGGGCTAATATAACTTTTGATCCCTATAATTCCACTCAACTCTCACTTTGGTCCTTATTGTTTAATTTCGTTCAATTGAATCCTTATTATTTTTATAACTTTTACTTTAATCTCGTCATTAAAAATTTACTACCACCATTAATATTATGGCCAAAATTTCACACGTACGCATCCAACTTAACAGTGCACTCATCCAACTCAACCATCCCCCGACAGTGGTAGAATGAAAACAATTTGCTCATCATCCTACGCACTTTGTAATAACCAGTCTGCTCATCATCCTACGGTTCTCCATTTAATGATAGAATGGAAACAATCCATCAGAAAAGGGATTATTTTACTTTTGTTTTCCTTCTCTTTTTTTTCTTATATGTTATCTGTTTTTCTTTATACTTTCAATGGCACCTGCTCGTATTTAGATTGCTAGTTGCTACAATGAACAACAATTGTTTCTAAGCTAAGGTTACTTCCATATACGTTGGTTATATATATATATTTAATAATAATAATAATGACATAGATTCACCATATTTCTGAATATCAACGAATTATATCAGCTCACTGCTCAGGTTGATTGGTAGTCTAATCTGTCATAGTGAGCGTGGAAGGCATATTTTACACATAAAACTATATCTAGGCTGAGAAAGAAACACATTTACCAAATGAATATTGTTCATGCATGTGACGTGTTGGCCAAAGAGTATATCAAATCCAAACAAGTACTGCGAACTCAATCACATTCTGACACTATTCCTTCATTTTCCCACATGGGCATATTTGATTACCTATTTAGCAACTAACGAGGACCCAATAAACTTGAAAAGGAGCTGTCCTGGCTTAGAGTTATAACTTAGACTCGACAGCACATGGGAAATTAGCACAACAAGTGTAGCTTGTAAAAGGAAAGTAGTTGCTTTATTTTGGTTCAGCAAAACAGAGGTAAAACACAAAAGAGAAATGTTTTTTGTACACTCTTTTTCTCCTACACCAACATACACTACCATTATTTAAAGAATATACTTCTTTTCACAGTGGGCCCGCTCTATTTTTCTCCTCAATTTAATATTTCTCCCCTCTCACCCCATTTCAAAGCAATTCTAGGTGTAGAATGGTGTAAAAACATTTTGGTGTAGGAATAACATTTCTCAACACAAAAATAAAACAGCATGACCTAGAAAAAACGGAGAAGGGAAAAACGATGTTCATTATTTTGTCAATGAAGATTGCACGCATATATATACAGAGCAGTGGCGGATCTTGAAGAAAATACTTAGGAGGAAAATATTTCTTAAAAAATTATTTAATTTTAAATTTAGGAGGACCAAACTTAAAAAAAAAATTTTTTTTAAGACAAAATTATGCAAAAACTTTTTTTAGGGGGCGCTGTCACCCCCTACATTATCACAAAGTTCTGCCACTGATACAGAGAGTTACTCGAGAATGTGTACTATGTATTGTTATGATGAGAATGAGAGCTTATGAAATTGTTAAGAAAGATGATGTAAACACTTATTTTATTTTTAAAAAATAAATAAAATAAATAAAAAAGAGAGGAAGGGAAATTCTTTTTGCCTCATTTTTAAAAGTTTGGGCCCAATTTGTTTTGGGAGCCCTTAGCATTGGACCAATTTCATCTAGCCCATGTATTTTGTCCCAACCCAGTCCATGACCCGGTTCCACAGGACCCGATCCAGTTACTCACTAAATCTACCCTAATTCTTCGTTCCTTCATTTGGCCACCACTCTCTTAGCAGCACCATTGCTTCTCACCCAACCTCTGCAAACCACTCTCTTCACCCACTCTCTGTACACACTATTCACCCATCTCCCTCCCTTCATGACGGTACTTTCCCTTCACTCACTCTTCTGCACACGCCATTCCTTTGCAAATCACCCTTCGCCTAATATCTGAAACTCCACTCTTTGCAAGCGGCACCTATTACTGATCCTCATCCACTGCAGCACGCGAGCAAACTAGTCGCATCACCATTTTCGCCTTCGGGCTCGTCACTTTGGCTATAAATCGAAGAGACCAAGATGATCGAAATGGGGGGATCGAAGACGAAGAATAAAAAAAAAGGGAGATCGAGAAAGAGGCACTGAGGAGAGGGAGAGGATTTCTGAAATCATGAAATAGAGAGTAGATAGAATCATGAGCAATCAGAGTACCAGATCAAAAAACAGAGGGCTTTCATTCAAAAAATCTCAGGAGGGAAATCGCATTGTTGATAGTCATAGCAAGGTAATCACTTCTTATCATTCATACGTGATCTACTTCAGAAAATAGGATGATCTGCGGTTGAAGGGAGTTTTCTTCAAAGAAATTCCAATAGGGATAAGGGATACTTTTGCTTGGTCTGTTTTATGGCTATCTCTGTTTGGGGTATACAAGTTCTAATTAAGCAATCTCTTTTATTTTAGCTACCCTGTTTTAGTTTTCTTCTATCGAATGAAAGCTGGGTCCTGAGGTTTCCGGTATAAGTAGGGCCCGGGACACTTTGGGGACTGATTATGAGAAGAGCAATGTTGTAGCCTATGATTTCCTGTTTGCTAGTATCATGATGGTTATTTGCTATATGAATCATCATATCTCATGCTTGGACAATTAGTTTGCATCCTATTGAATTCTTGGAGTTAATTTTAAAGGATAATCTGAGGCATTAACTTTTAATTTGAGGCTGGTTGCTTTGATAATTTACCATGAATATACAAGTTCCTTTTAGTTATGCTAGCATTGAATCAAATAGCAATTTTTCTGCTTGGTATATGCTACCTCGTTTCCTTTTTTGTTTTTAATTGAAACATAATTTTGTGTTAGTATGGTTTGGGTATGTTATTAATCAAAATTATCCTCTTAATTTCTGTTTGAATTTCTGTATGTGCCTGTATTTTGGTTGTAATCAAAACAGGCCTCAAGTTCTATTAGTTGTCAATAGTGGGTGCTTCTTTCCAGTTGCTGTTTTGTTTTAGTCAAATGAGGTCTTTTGATTGTTAGTTCAAGGGAGTTTATGGGTTTTTATGATTCATAAGAATAGTTTTCAGTTCCTTTCTTTATGATTTTCAAATTCTAATTTCATGATTGTGTTTTAATTGGATTGAATGATTTTATCTATTTTTTTTTTTTTTTACATTGTGACATCTTGGTTGTTGTTATCTTGTCTTACTTCTTTCTTGTGATGCATAATTCGGTTCCTTGACCATCCTGTTTATCAGGCCTTTATGATTATGTTTTAGTTGATAGAAAATAATAAAATTGTTCTTTTTGGGTCCAAAGTTCAAAGAATTTTTTTTGTAAATGACGAAAACCCAAGTGAGGCTCCAAAGGCCCAATCATATATCAAAAAGGGTTTCAATGGTCCAATTTTAAGAGATTCTAAAAGTCCATATACTTCTTACAAGAGGGGTTCTAAAAGCTTAGCTAATTGGTTTTTAAGTTAAGTTTCAAGGACTCAGTTAAGTATTTTCCAAGGAAATTTTACAAAACCTAATACGCTTAGGACACTTCCAAAATGTTTCGTTTAACCCAAGAAGTTTAGATAATTTCATCTTTTGCCCCTTAATTTTTAGTAATTTCATTTTGGCCTCCTAATCTTTCAATAATTGCATTTTTGCCCCTTAGTTTTTCAAGAATTGCATTTTGGCCGCCTAGTTTTTTTAGAATCACATTTCGGTCCCACTTCTTTTGTAAATCTCGTTTTTACTCCACGACTTTCATAAATTTTATTTTTGCCCCAATGACATAATATTTAAGGTACTTTCAGTAGGAGTTTATCTTCTCTGAAGTTTTAATTTCTGTAGGCATTATGTGGAGTTATATACTCCCCAATGTCCTAATCCTCACAAGCTTTAAGTGGAAAGCTTGTTTCCCCTAAAGTCTTGTTTCCCGTGGTCTTTTAGTGGAAGTTCATCTTCTCCGGAGTCCTAACCTTTCCTTTTTTTTTTTTTTTTAAGATTTTAGTAGAATTTTATTTTTTCAAAGTCTCAACTTTTACGGGCATTTAGTGGAGGCGTATTCTCTCAAATGTCCTAGTTCGTTATCTAGACTTTAAGTGAAAATTTAATTTCTCCTAATGTCCTAACTTTGTTTCATCACACAATTAATTTAACTATTCCTAACTATGTTGACCTTGATCCCTTTTGGGGTATGTAGGTACTTACTTGGTAAGATATGTCTAATTATTTCTTTCTTTATCTTTGTCTTTTATTATCTTATTAATAAAAAATGAGTAATTAAAATACATTAAAATTTTTAAACACAAACAATTTAGGGTAACCATCCTTAGGGATGGATGTTGTGGGGTACTTAACACCTTCTCCACACGTAATTAGACTCCCGAACCCTTCATCTAATTCTAATGACCAATTTTTTCTTTCTTTTTTTAAGATCCCAATTATCCTTTTAATTAAGTTGTGGCGACTCTATTTTTTCTTTGCGTTTTCTCTTACGCTCCCAAAGTCATAAAATGATGGTTTTTCATCGGCCGTCACGTTGTGACAGATGATAACAGAAGAACGAACATTTTCTTATATGAATTTGCTTAAATAAAGAGAATAGTTTTGAAATATTTACCCAGTGGTTCTTGAAGCTTAGCCTTGCTGGTGGTGGTCGCTCCTGTCTTGTTCAAGAAGGAAATGAACACATTCATGTGCAGAGAGAGTCGATACTGAAAAAAGAAAGAAAAAAAAATATGCTTGAGCTACCCTGCTCATTTGCTTGTAATCAAACTGTGAATTGATTTGTAAATTGACCCAATAGAAAGTTAATATGGTGTGAGATTCTAAGAAAAGGTTCTTTTCCATCATCGATAAGCTCTTCATGCTCCCAAATCCGTACCACATTCTTCCAATTCTAGGTTCTCTTCTATCGTATTTGCTTTTCAATTTGGTTAAAAATTTTGCCTACTATTTTGACGTTCATTTTTCGTTTATAGGAATCTTTTAATATGAATTCTTCACTACCTCCTCCGATGGTTGCGTCTGCTGTGAAGAACGACGATTCACTATAGGTGGATAACTGAGTTGGATGAGCTCACTGCTAAGTTGGATGCTTACGTGTACATTTTTGGCCACGTAAAAAATAATGCTAATGGTATTAAGTGGACTTTTAATGGTATAAACTAAAGCGAAAGTTGGGTGAAACTATATGAGCTAAAAGTTATATTAATCTTACATTTTATCTAAAATTATGTGCATTTAACGTGAATCTACTTGATTTTTTGTTAAATAATCATTTCATATGGATAGCAATAAAATCATGTATGCTAATTAACTGTGACGTCATCATTTTATGGATAGAAATATGACATATGGACTTCAAAATTTTTTAAAATATAGAAAGATAACATTGTTTAAATTAAAAATATGAGGACCAAATTAAAATTTTTAAATACTAAAGGGACCAAAATTATATTTAAGCTATAATTTTATCAAAAAAATTACATGCATATTAAAAAAATAAAATTTTAAATAGTAATAATCATCTAATAGGATTTGATAGTTAAGTAGTAATGAAATAAACTACAACTAAGTTCAATGAAAAATTTTAAACTATAAAAGGGAAACTGATTTTGAACAAAGTCACTAGAGGAGAGGTAAACTATAATTTACCTATAAAATTATTATTAATTTATTTTTGAATAATATTATATACATATATATATATCATTAAAAAATTATGCAAAAATTACTTTTATGGTTGCTAATCTTTTCTTCGTCAAACTCAATGTAACCACATTAATAAAGTATATGCAATTTATAAAAAATTTATATAAATAACATTATTTTTTTCCTTTCAAAGCTCTATATGCCTAACATCTCATTGTGGAATATATTTTAAATTCATTTCTTAAGTAAAATCAATAAAAAAATTATATAAACAATAGAAGTATGGAAAAACTAGATAATAATAATAATAATAATAATATCAATAAAGTTAATATAACTTTAGGTCCATATAATTTTATTAAATTTTTTATTTGGTTCCTACACTTCTTTCTTTATAATTGAGTTCTTAAAATTTTAATTATTTTTAATTTAGTCTCTCTCATCACTCAATATTATCATTCTGTTAATTTATCTTTAAATTAATAAAATTATAAGGACTAAATAAAAAATTTATTAAAACTATAAGAACCAAATCAAAAATTCAATAAAACTATAAGAACTCATAAATAGTATAAAAAAAGTCCCTATAATTTTATTGGGTTTTCAATTTGACCCCTATAATTTTATTTCTTTAGAATCAATTAATAAAGTCAATTAAAATTTTAAGAATTCAATTAAAAAATTATAAGAATCAAAATAAAAATTTGGTGAAATTATATAAATAAATTATATTAACCCTATCAATGATTAATGTAAACCGTGAGGCAATAGTTTTTTTTCTCTGATAATGTGACGCAATTTTTTAATTATATTGTTTTTTAATTTTGGGGTAAAAAAGTAGTTTGTTTTTGTCAAAGTTTTATCTAAGTAGAGTAAGTGATGGTGCTGGACCAGGCTCATTATGTTTTTACAAGACAAGCTTGTGCTAGAGGGCCTAAGGGCCCAGATTTCACTCCCAGGTTGTTCATTTGGGCCTATGTAATCTACCATCGCGTTGATGAAGCTATCCATGGTCATGGCCCAAAATCCATGTATTTGTCCAATTCATGACTTCCCAAATATGATGAATGAATTCATCTCCATGATATAATTCGTTTATGGTAAAGATTAATTATTATATCATTTTTATTTAATTATTTAAATTAATATCTTATATTACGTAGAGTGACAAGCTAATACACATATATACACATTTTTTTATTTAATAATTAATATCAACCCTTTTAGTATTAATTTTCACTTTTCGTAATTTGAGTTCATAGGACTTTTTTTTTTATTTTTAATTTTTAGCCAAAAAGTTCGTTGGAATAGAATGCTGAAGAGTTTGATAATCTTAAAACATATCTAATAAAAAAAATTCTACCTCTTAGACTTGTTTAAAACGATAAGTGAAGTGAGAAAAGACTTTAAATTATTGTTCGGATAGTTTTTTTATTAGTAGGATGTGATGAGATAGGACGAGTTCTCAATCCACTCTAATACTTCATATTTTAATTTTAAACTCTTATAAGTGGGGATTTGAGATGGTTTTATTTATAATTATTTATTTAATTAGTATTTTATCTTTATTATGTATTGAAAAAAATAATATATAAAGTTAATATTTGAAAATTAATAATTTAATTCTATTAATTAATGATCATTGTAACTTTTAAATAGTAAAAATTTATATTATATACTACTTTGAAACTTTTTGATGTCTTAGGGTTAAAAAAAAATTATTGTATTTTGAAAAAAATAAATTAAGTCAACGATTTCAATTTTTAAAAAATTACATGCATATTAATATTTTTATTTTACTTGTATTTTGAATAATTTCGAAAAATTCAATTAGGGACTATTATTGTAATTAAGTCAACGATTTCAATTTTTAAATATTATCTTAACCTAAAAAATGACTCTATAATAATATGAAATTGTTCAAGTATAAAAAAAAATTTAACAATAAAATAATTTATAGTTTTAATATTAACATGACTATTTTTATCAAAAGTTATGTCAAAAAATTAAAATAATTAAATGATAACATAACAAACTACCAACCGATTGAATGATATATATTTTAACCATAGAAAAACAACTTAAATTATTGAACCAAAATCACATTAAATAAGTTATAGTTTACTCTATTTTTTGATTGAACAAATTTAAAATTTAATATGAATGACTTACGTAAGAGAATATTATTGAAAACCTTGATGTTTAAAAAAATAAACATCCACTTTCGGGATGCATGCATCTTTCTATTTATATTTACTAATTGAATTTACATTATTTATCAACCAATGTAGCCTCTATCACCTTTCCCACTATCAATGGCCTACATGTACCCTTTACCACTTGAAACGATATTAATATCTGTGGTTCTTAATTTCTTATAATAATCTGGATTGTGCTATTAAAAAAACCCAATAATTAAAAAAATTAAATTACATGCAATAATGTCAAAGACATAATCATAAGATAAAACATAAATTACTTACGCAGGATATTAAAATCTTTAATTTTCATGATATTTAAAAAAAATAAATTATCTTAATTTCTATTAAGAGTTAGTAATATAGTACCCAGCATCATTTTTTGTTTTAAAATTATAATAAACTCTCTTATGAAATTGTAAAAATATTAATTTATTATTAACACTAATATGGTAAGTGGTTAGAAAAACAAAAATAAATTGATATATTTACACGAATTAGGATCATCTTATATTAAAAAAAAATATGACACTATTATATTATGAAAGAACGATAAATACAATACATGAGACTCAATACTTGATTAGTGAGTCTTATTTGCATATATTATTTATAAACTCATATATATTATATTTATATATCTTATAATATGACAGTGTTATATTTCTTAATTAGAGGAATCATTTTTTGTCTATTTAAAATAATAAAGTCTTATATATTGACACTCATACTGCCAATTTAATTAAATATTAATTACTGTATTAATTATTAAAATTGTATTGTATAATTAATCAAAGGCATACATTAATTTGTCTATGGATTACCAATTACTATTATTTAGATGAAGATTAACCAAACACTAACTATAATAATTGTAACCCATATCCTTAATTATATTGCATGTGACACAGGCAAGTGTGTGTTTTTAAAATTGAAACGTTGTTGTACCGTATTTCTTAATTAATTAAAAAAGTACCTTTATTCACCTTTTTCTTTAGAAGTGTCGTCACTGTGTCACACCCACCGATTAGTCCATTTTCTAATTCAATAGCTTTCATCTCGCATGTGGTCCAACATTTATATATATATATATATATATATATATATATAATATAATTTCTATGAAAAAAATAAGAAATGAAGATGAAAAACCTAGACATGTCGTCTATATAAAAACAAAGCAAGAAGATATGTCATGGCTAATGAAAATATTAAATAATAAAGTTATGAACCCAATAGAGATAGGCACTGATTATTAATTATTTCTTAAAAGCCTACCTTTGTATATAGATTATTCTTTGCTATGCTATTTTGAACGTATTTCAGACTAGTTTTTTATTTTTTATAATTTGTATTTTAAGAAAGAATTTAAAAAATCTTAAAAAAATATTTTTTTATTTTTTTAAAATTATTTTTGAATATTTATGTTATGAAATTTTTTGATTGTTCTCAAATTATTTCTAGATTTTTTAAAATAAAAAAACCACTCCGAAAAAGTATGCTTGCATAGCAAAACCTATATAGTTTATTGAGGTCGGCTTTGGGTGATGATTTTCATGGTTGTTCTCAAACTAATCATGGGGATGTCAACTTAGAAAGAAAAAAAGACTAAGAGATTATTTTATTAAATAATAAAAGAAAGATAGGATTTTGAGATAAAAATAATTATCTTTATATTTCTGGTTTGGAATAGAGAAGTCCTTTCTGTTGTGTGTTGCTTGATATGTGAGCTGTCTTGAGAAGAGAGAAAAGAACATATCAGAAACACCCTTTAGCCAACAAACAAAGAAAAAAATTAAAATTAAAAAAATAAAATAAGAGAGAGAGAGAGAGAGAGAGAGAGAGAGAGTTTATGAATAGAAAATATAAGGAAGGAAAGGGAGGCAAGCAAATGGGTTTGAAGTTAGAGAACTTTACACTTCAAATGAGAGAGAGCTTAGGAGGAAGAAGGAGTTGTCGGTTAGGGTTTCACATGGGATGAGAAGATAAACTAAGCCTAGTCTCTCACCCGTCCAAAACATATTTTCCCTAAACAATTCTTAGCAAACCTAAGCATGTCCCCCATCTTTCCTCCCACTTTGATTTCTCAACATTTCAAATTCTTGTCATTTTTTCAACTTCCTATCATGCCCCTTAGGGTTTCTGTTATTGTTCCATACACATATTTATCCATATGTGAAGAAATAAAAATACATCAAACCAATAATAAATTTTCTTGATATATTTGATTCTGAGTTTGAATTCACAACTCTCAATCCTGAGAACTACTGCAATACTATTAAGTCACATACTCATTGGACAAATTAATCATAAACAAATATGATAAATATATTAGATGAGGTAAATTTCATTAAAAAGTATATATAACATGTTCACATATTTATATATAACTTTAAAGTACTCAAATGATCAAATATCTTATCTAAGACTACAATTGAAGTACTCAAAAATTTCAACTCCTTTTATGCCCTTAGGTTTCCATTAAAATTAATTTCATCCAAATATCAGAGATAATGTTCTTTTGAATAGTGCCTCCAAAGATATCATATTTTAAAATAGTGTTTAATGAAGATTCAATAATTCCCTTAGATCAATTTACAGTACCATTCTATAATTATATGAGACATTAAATTAGTGTGAATTTTATTAAATAGTTATTAAATATAATATGTTTGTAAAAACTAGAAAACAATTATTCCACACATTACACATCGCACATCACACATCTTCATGAACATGCTGTTCAATTATTCATGGGGAAGCACGTTAGGTGGAGGGGGGGGGGGGGGGGGTGGAAAGTGATGCACATTGACTACGCTCCTTGAGATTTGACCCTTTTGCAAATTTAGACAAAAACCCTTTTGAGCTTCCAATGGGTGTGAAGCAAAATATGGTAAAGTGAGAGCAACTTTGATATGGAAACACCTCAAAATGAGGCTGTATTAGTGTTGAAAAGCATATATGGTAGTGAAAAAGGTATGTAATTAGAAGAACTGAAAAAGTATGTCTCACTTGTAAGGCTTTCTTTTCCTTTTCCCTCACTATTTTTGGATGTTATATTCATGGTTTTTAATTAATTCTATCAAGTAATGTAAAACAAAATTATGATATTGGAAACCTTGATCATTAAGTTAGCTAGCCTTGCTCTCCTTTTAAATATATGGAGAACTATTGTTTAATTAATAACCTCCTTTTTTCTTTCTTTTCCTCATTATTAGTTGTCTAATTACTTTTTCCTTTGCATTAATTAATTAACCTCTTGCCCAAAAGTTCCATGAAATATAACATATAAAGGCAATTTGATAGTATAATTCAAACTGAACTTAATATATATAGAACAGTACAAAGAATTGAACTTAATCCCTCACATAAACTACATTATATATATATTGGTGTTTAAATTATATATAAATGGATATACCAAAATAGAAAAAAACTAAAATGAATGTAAGTTTATCATTTCTTTCAATTTTAATATTGGAGAAATATTTGCATATTGGCCTAGTGCTTAATCTGCACCAAAGCAACTCTATATACATAGGAATTTCTTTATGTGATATAGATTAACTGTATCCAATAGAATAGACACCTTCAATTAATGGCTAATGCGAAGAAATAGAAATTTCAAATTTAAGTTAAATAAAATGGTGTAATTGATTTTGAAGAGATACTAATCTGTATTCATTAATTCCATTCATGTTTTATAAATAGTAAGGGAATATTTCAATCTTTAATGGAATTTAAAAACTTTTATAAATTATTCAATTATATTTTAGACCTAGCTTGTGATTTTTATTGTCTTACTAATTTAACATATGGTTATTATACCATGTTGCGTAAGATCATAAAATTGTTAAATTACAAATTTTTTGGCGAGAAAAACCAAGTATATATTTTTAATTATATATTTTCGGGTAGATCAATTCACATGTTTTATGATTAACACGTGATATTACTAAATATAATTATTGGAAAAAAACTAGCGTCAGAATAATAAAAATCCACTTGACATGTGATATTTTTATCAATAATTGTCTTACTGCTGGCAAATGATAATCTGAACAGTGTGATTAATTAATTTTCATATATAGTGAACTTACATATGGGTGTGACAGTTGCATTTCGATTTATGAATTTTCTTCGAAAAACTTCCAGAGGGAATTGTCTGCATGACTGTATCTGTATGTACGCGGCATATTGTGAAAATTTGAAATTGAAATTATTAATTTTTTTAAAAACTTTTAAGTTAAACATTATTTATATATATATATATATATATGAAATTATTAATTTTTTGAAGTCAAAGAATAATTTTTTTAAAAACTTTTAAGTTAAACATTATATATATATATATATATATATTCAATCTACTTTTAATTATCATTTATTTTATTTTAACATTTTCTAAAAATAAATAATTTTCAAACTTTTAAGTAATTCTTCACTAAATTTATATTTACTCACTAATAATTTTTTAATTATTTTTAAAGATAAGAGTAAAAATTATTTTTAAATTTCCTTTGAATAGATTGAGATTTTGAGCTATCTTGCCTATCAATGACTCAATAGTATTTTATTAGAATTAATTGTTTATTAATATTGTCCAAAAGCATTAGTTCAAATGACATAATTTTTAGGATTAAATATTAGGTTATGTGAATCCGTAGGATTGAATCTCTTAAACCCATAGATAAATTTGAAATATTCGCCTAAGAAGTCAAAACCAGATTTACGAAACAATCTATACCTGTTTAAAACTTGTCCCAAGAACCTAGATGGGGCCTGTTCGGATGTTCTTTAAAAATAATGACTTTTGTAGAATGAGAAGTTAGTTCTTAAAAAAGAATGACTTTTGTAGAATGAGAAGTTGTTTTGCGTTCGGATGC
>JASKGM010000009.1:3084321-3099597 GCA_034509205.1 Ceratonia siliqua
AAAGTTTCAGGATTCTAAAAGATTTTTAGGACTCTGAAAAGTCTTTCAGGATACTAAAAGTTTTCAATAAACCATTTTATTATAGTACTTCAATATTTTTGATCAATACTCATATTTATTATTCTCACCATTGTTTAAAGAATGTCATTATGAAATTAATTAAAGGACAAAATTTCTAAAACACTAATTCACCCCCTCTTGGTATTTTCATGACTTTTAAATGATCTAGAAAGCTTACTTGCTTAATAAGCATAAATATTTTGCTTGGCGTAATTATAGGAATATTGGTCCTACTCAACAGGCCTTACAGATAAAAGGAATAAAGGTTAACAATGGTTGCTATTTTCGTGGGCAAGACAATGAAAGCAACTTGCACACCTTAGTAACGTGTCAATCTTTGGGGTCATTGTGGCAGCAAACAAGCTTTACTTTCCTAACTGAAATTTCGAAAAAGGGATTTTTTATAGACTGGTTTAAGGTGGTAATGAAAAGATGGCTTGAGAAGGAGTTGAGTTTATTTACCTTTACGACTTACAAACCTTTGGAACAAAAATAAACTCCAACAAGGTTTCCAGGTGGAGGATGTCCCATAAGTTTAGGAGGTGTCGTTGCTACTGTGGGAGGAACTGGAATATAATAGAAGACTATCTATCTATACAAACAACATAGTAGAGGCTACTTTATGGAGAAGACATGAAGTTCCTTACGGAAGGCCAACATTGATGTTGTCAAATTAGCAAATGGTGGGGGGATGGTGAGTTGTATGCTACGAGATAGTCCTAAGAGTTCCGTGGGTGCAATGTGCAATAGGGTTGAAGGCTGTAGTGTCCATGCTTCTCATTTGGAGGCTTTAGCAGTTTAGTTACTGTGGAAAGAGTTAGCTTTGTAAAGGAGATGGGAGTAATGAAGTTTGGGTTGAAGGAGGAGACTCCTAAGTGGTGTTTGAAGGGCTAAGGGATGGCAAAAGAGAATTATCTTACCTTAGTCTCCCCATGCAGGACTTCCACGATGCTTGTATAGGACTAAATTTGCTTAGGGTCATGTGGATCTAAGATGTGCAAATAAAGCTGCTCAAACATTATATTAGTATGGTAGATCAGGGCTACTATATATCATTATATTGTGTGCAAAGATAATCAACCATATTACATTTTGTCACAACGTGACAGCCGAAAAAAAGCACTGTCATGACCATGAGGGGACAAAAGGAAAAAAAAACAGAGATTACGAATGGAGTCGCCACCAATTAATTATAAGGATAATTTGGATCCTTAAAAAAAAACCAAAAACTGGCCATTGAAAACAGATGATAGGTTCGAGAGTCTAATTACGCGTAAGGAAGGTATTAGGCATCCTACAACGTCCAACCTTAAGGATGGTTCCTCTAAATCATTTGTGCTTTAATTAGTTTAATTTTAATTACCCTTTTGTTATTAATATGACGAAAAGATGAAAGATGAAATAACCGGACATGTCTTACTAGGTAAGGGCATATGTACCCCAAGAGAGATCAATGTCCACGTAGTTTGAGGCAATGAAATTATGATTAGCAAGGATATATGATCGCTTCCCTTGGACAAACAATAGACAATGCAGAGGCAATGAATCCTCACCTAAAGTCAAGGGAATGACTATGCGGAGACACTTACTTTTCACCCAACATCAAAGTACTAGGACAATGTGGAAGCATTGGGTCCTCACCCAAAACCTAAGAATTGGACAATATGGAGGCACTAAATCCTCACCCAAAGTCATATAAGGATAGACACTGTAGAGGCAACAAATTCTCACCCAAAGTCCTAAAATAGACAGTGTGGATGTACTGAGTCCTCACCCAAAGCCTAAGAGTTAGACAATGTAAAGGCATTGAGTCCTCACCCAAAGCCTAAGAATTGGACAATGTGGAGGCACTACTCTCCCAAAGTTCTAGAATAGACAGTGTGGAGGTACTGAGTCCTCACCCAAAGCCTAAGAGTTAGACAATGTGGAGGCACTGAGTCCTCACCTAAAGCCTAAAAATTGGACAATGTAGAGGCACTAAATCCTCACCCAAAGTCCTAAAGGAATCAAGTGATCCTTGGAATCACGTTTAGTTAAAATTTGAACTTCAATGATATTAAAATGGACACGTGAAACTCTAGATTAAATGCCAAGAAACATTTCAATCCCCTGTGCTTTTGAAAAATTTATCAAAATAATGTCTCAAAAGATCGATTTTTGGCTCTGACAGGCCTTTAAAGCCCAAAATAAACCTTATGATATTTTGAAATTCTCTTTCAAATGGCATTAAATCCAAAATGACAAATTTTACTTCAATAGGTATTTGAAACCCACTAATTAACTTAAAATTTTTATTATGGGCCTTTGAAGCCCTTGATTAAGTGAGATTAGATCCAACATCGACTTGGTCTAAAGTGCCCTTGGGGACTTAG
The DNA here is from genome assembly GCA_034509205.1 of Ceratonia siliqua. Lineage (NCBI taxonomy): Eukaryota > Viridiplantae > Streptophyta > Magnoliopsida > Fabales > Fabaceae > Ceratonia > Ceratonia siliqua. The sequence continues at coordinate 3,086,754 of JASKGM010000009.1, forward strand.
AACAAAAACTTTTGAATTTGATTTTATTTAGTTTATTTTTCCTAAACCAAAATGAAGGTGCATTGGACACCTTTCATGATAAGGAAGAAAATAATGCAAAGATAAGTAGACATGATTAATAAGAAATAAATAAAATAAAACAAATAAAAAGAGAGAGAAAAAAAATAATAATAATAATAAAGGGGTTTACCTTATACAATGGAAAAGGACAAAATCAACATGTTACAACCCAAACAAAAAAAATAATAAATAAATAAAATTTAAAGAACCCAATTAAAAGTAACTAAAGGAAACAAAAGTAAAATGAATGAAATAAAAGATAGAAGAGGAATGTAAAAAAACGTGAAAGACATACCAATAATGGAAGGCAAAATATACAAATAACACATAGTATAAATATTAAACATACAACAATGAAAGAAAAAAAACACTAAACTCACAAGCCCCCCCAAAGGTATACTAGATAAAAAATAAATAAACAAAAAATTCATGAGAACACATATTCACATCAAGTAACTCAAGGCCTAAACATCATAATGTTGAACTAGAAACCAAAACTTGAATTTAATTATGAGGCAAATTGATTTTAGTTCTAAACCAAAGGTGAATCTAGTCTCAAAATAACATCTAAGCATTGAGACAATTTAAAACCCAGCTTGAATCATTACACCAAACCTATATGATCTTGAATGAAAATCACTCAGAGAGTTATGAATCAATCTTTCAGGCAACCAGTAAACAATCATATTAGGATTTATTGAGGACCCAATGTGGGATCAATTCTGAGTCACATTAAAAGAATGTCCCAAGCATAAACCATATTTAGAACCAAATATGAATCTTCAAACCAGTAGATTAGAAATTACTTAAACCTTTTGACAAAAAATCAAAACTGGATTTGATCCCAAGTAGTCTTTAACTACAACTTAGAATTAGATGGAACCCAATATATTTCCTCAAATCAATGTATCCGGTGAACCCCCTTCTGGCCTAACAGATTAAAGAAAACAAAAGAGCAACAAAGTAAGGATGAAGGGATTTACCTTCCTGAAATGCTAAAAACTCTCCTCTTCCTCGAGCTTCAATCGCAGAAAATAGTGGGCTTTAATCTTCGTCAAATTCTTCTCTGAAATTTCTCCACCTCCGTATCCTCCTCCAAAGAAAAACCCCCCTTTGATTGCCTAAAATTACCCCTTATATAGACAAAATACCTCACTCATAAAGGGTCATGATTACACCATCAGGAAAGTAAATCAACCCACATCCAGGGGTAAGAAAGGAGGCATCAACCCGTGGCCGTAGATCAGAAGACATGAAATAGGATTTCTGCTATGAATGGTACGGGGCATGTGAGGAAAGAATGTTGTAGGAATGAGCCATGGAGCTTGCGGGACCACTGCAGCGAGTGTGAATGGTGCTGCATTAATGGTTGTTGCAGAGATGAATGGAGCGTGAAATGGGAACACAGATGTGAAATTTGGAATATGAGTGCAGAGGTGTCGTGGGTGAGCTATAGGCATTATCTAATGAATTACATGCGTGAGTATAGAGTGCTGCAGGAGTAAAACGCGTGAATTTGGCATGCGTGGCAAGGGATTGATGTTCGAGAGAGAGATAATATGGAGCAAAGGCAAGGGCGTGGGAATATCCTGGCAGAGGGACGTAGCAGAGAAACGGATGAGAGGAAGAGTGTGGTTAAGGCAAAATACAGTGCTGACACATTTCATGTGTAATCTTGGCTGACTCATTCATTAATAAAATGCCATTGATTACTATATATAGAAAAAAATAATGGTTCAACTAGTGACTCAATAACCTGATATCTTCACTTGGTTAAAGACTAGTTCAATTTTAATAACTATACTCTTAATGGCTGAAAGAAAGAATTTAATCTTGGGTCGAGTATTAACTTCTCTCTAAAAGAGTTTAACTAATTAAATATTAACAAGTTTTCATTTTGTTTTCTTATTATATCATTAATGATACTTTAATTTAATAATATGACTAAACTATCCATTATTTTGAAGGAAAATATATAAATTCTAAATCTTAATATCCTAAAATCTAAACCATAAACTTTAAACCAAAAAAATTTTAAACCGTAAACTCTAAAAACATTAAACCCTAAAATCTTGAATGCTAAATCCTAAAAATTTTAAACACCAAAAATTATAAAAACTAAATACTAATCTTAAACCTTAAACTCTAAAGCTCTAAAATTTCAAAACCATAAACCCTAAAAATTCTAAATCCTAAAAACACTAATTAAACCCTCAAAAGCCTAAACTTTAAAGTTCTAAAACCTAAACCCTAAAAATCCTAAACCTTAAAGTCCTAAACCTTGTATCCTTAAAAATCTCAATATTGAATCCTAAAATTCTAAATCCTAAACACTAAACCTTAAAAATTCTAAACCCTAAAAGCACAAAATCCTAAATCATAAACTTTAAAAATACCTCACCCTAAAATTTTAAATTCTAAATCACAAATTCTAAAATCATAAATCCTAAAATTCTAAATTCTAAACTATAAATTCTAAAATCATAAGCCCTAAAAGTCCTAAACCTAAAAGCTAAATAATTAGGAGGGAGAGAAAAAAAAGCTAAAAGAGTATTTTTGTCTTTTAAAATTATAGATAATCTTAATTTATTATGCCTATTAATTAGGTCAATTTTTAAATTAAAATAATCCTTATTTAAAAAATTAAAAAATTAAGACTCATTAATGCATCTTTAATAAGTTCCCTAAGTGCACTTGTAAGCAAAAGATTTTATTTTTAATAAATTAAAAACGGTGACTTTTATTGAGAGAAAGAAAAGTTTCCAACGATTAGTCATGACCATACCACGTTGTCCTCTGTTCCAGCAGTTTTAATTTTTTGTAATTAATAGATAATGATGCAATGTTAATGAGAGAGTGAATATTTAAACTCATAATATTAAACTCATCTAACACTTAATATGTCACTTTTGTGCTTTATAAACTCCATGAATTTAAGTTATAACACATATTAATATAGGTTTCAATCCTATAATTTCACTTAATTTTTAATTTAATTCTTATAATTTAATTTGATCAATTGAATCTTACCGTTTCACTTTATAAAATGCTTCAATTGTTTACATGACCATCATATTATCTATGTGGCATGCTGTATGTATTGATCTTCATGTCAGCAGTCAAAGTCATCCTTACACAAATATAAAATGAAGCGCCTTTGTATTAGGACTCAGGTCCCAGATGCCCTACAAAGAAGCTCGACACCGTTAAATGCTCCATTGTTGGATTTGCACTTCTTCATCCCCTACTCTGCTTCCATCTTTGTTTCCATCTCTGGTACTTCTCATTTTGTTGGTTAACGCATATCAAGTACAACAGTAACTAAAAAACCAGCTTTGTCATTTTCCTCGCCATTATGCCCCAACAGCCCATTCCCTGCTATTTACTCAAAATTGAAGATTTGCAAACATCTTTGTTGTCCTATTGGCAAGAAAATCTTGAGCTATAGTGAGCCGATCTCAACATCCATACACCAACCATTCTTGTTATAATCAGCAAAAGTGCTTCAACAAGTAGCCATTTCTCTAGGTGGCATCTGTTGGAATTGATTAATCTATTACATTGAATAGTCAACGTCTAGGTGGCATATCACTTAAATGTTATTGGACAGAAAATCTCACACTGCCAAAAGGAAATCTCACAGTTGTATTTCACAAGCCTTCCTCATCAACTAACGCCTCTGTTTTCTGTCAGCAATAGGATTTACTCCATAATATATTTCAACCTTGCATAATATCATGGATACAGGAACAAAGTATCTTGGCTGGAAGGCCGTGCTGCAAACAGGAAGCAATGTTGCAGTTTGAAACTCGACCTTTCTATAAAATCTGCATCCAAATGCTACCCGATATCAGGAGAACAAATATGTTGAAAGACGACGCAGAACAGAGCCTCGAGCCACGCAGATTCATCTTCAACTGTTGAAATTTATATTTGCTTGACTGAGTAGATGAGATTGCCGAAATATTCAAGGAAGCTCCATTAAGTCTTGTAGCCCATAGGCCTTCCATAGGTGTCGTATCAGTATGCTCTGTTATTAGGATATGTAAATTACAGTAGATATTTTGGCAATCTAGAATCATCCACCGGGTCGTATGTATATGTATGGGTTATATCAAAGAATTGTAAGAGAGTACTTAATGAATATAAAATAACTTTGCTTTTCATTTCTGCTTCTTTCTTGGTATTAACCAAGATGCTTCCAGTTCTCTGTTAAACATAATAGTAACAGAGAAGTGTTTTCTTGTCAATAAAATTTTTAGCATCCCATTGCCATCTCAATTGAAAGGGTGAGCAGACAACTAATCAATCCCTTTTTTGGTTAATTTGCGACTACTCTAAGTTTAAGTGAACAAATAAGTTGAACACAAATAACATGAATGAAACACCACCATAATATCAAACTTATAGGAATACTCTGTTATTTTGAATCATTTTCCACGTCCAGTTACTTTCACAAAGTTGATTTTTAGTTGTTGTTGTACTTGATATGCGTTAACCAACAAAATAAGAAGCACCAAAGATGGAAACAGAGATGGAAGCAAAGTAGGTGATGTAACATGAAGAAGTGCAAATCCAACAATCTTCTTTGCAGGGGCATCTGGGGACTGTGAACCTAAGTCCTAACACGCGTGTTGTTTTTTATTTGTGCAATGATGACTTGGCTGCTAACACGGAATATACATAGGCATGCCATATAGATCAGATGATGGCTATGTAAGCAATCAATTTACTGGTGGTGTTAAATAAGTAAAATAAATAATTTTAAAATTATAAAGATTCGATCAAAATTAAACTATATATATTAAAATACATATTAACTCTTATAAAGCTACAAAACAAAACTTGGTGTTTACCATGATTAAAGACAAAATACTGTCTGCATCTTACACAATTTTTTTGTCAACAAGCCACCAAGGTCTTAGAGAGAGGGTATGCCGATTTCAAGAGCACGTAATACTTCAAAAAAAAAAAGTTAAGTGTATCTCATTCAAATTTTTTGAGATAATTTTATTAAGATATTTCAAAAATATTTTAAAATAATACTTTATAATTTTTTTATTATTTTTGATACCTTAAATAATTCTAAAACAAAATATTATGATAATACTAAAAAAAATAAAATCTCATACAAAATACTTAAAATTAAAATTTAAAAAATATGTGGTGTAAATTTTAAACTATGAAATGCTAGTCCCTTGGATGTCCAAAAGGCCAAGGCTTTGAAATGCTAATTTTGCCTTCGAATTTTATTTATAAGCATCATCAAAATTGAGCAAGTGCTTGTGGCATGCATACCGACATAATCAAAATATTATTAAATAATTAAAAACTTTGATGTGATAAAAAAAAGGGAAAAGTAGTGTATGTTCTACTCATTAGTCCTTATATCTTGTATGTTATTTATTTAATACTTTAATATACAAAATTTTTTTGATAATTTTAAAAATATCATTTTATCATAACAGTCCTTGAAATTTATTAAATGTAATAAGTATTGTTCTAAAATATGATAAAGACTTGCATAACATGTCTATAGATATATTATACATTTCTTAACAGCTTTTTAAAAGTTTATTTTTATTGTAATGTCTTAAAATTTTTAAAATAATATTTCATAATGATATAAAAAATGAAATTTCATATAATATTGATCTAGAGTTAAGCGTTCTTAAAAGTACTTAAAAATCTTTCATTATTATATAATTCTCCTAAATTTTTTATATATAATTTTAATTTTTTCAAAAAATAATAAATAGTTATTTAACAACTCCTTAATATTTTTCAATTTAAATATAAATATAAATATAAATATTATATCATATATATAGAATATAAATAATTAAAAATAAATTATACATAATAATGTATTTCAAAATCGTAACCTAAGAATAATGCTATTGTCAAATAATAACTCATTTTACTATATCCATCATGTTAAATTTGATCAAATGTATATAATAAAATAAAAAATTTTTAAAATTTAAGATCCTGAAAATAACATTATTTTAAAGAAGTGGGATGAGATGAATAACATTTTTAAATTTCTAAAAAGTAAATAAGGGTCTTTTTCCATCTTAAATGTTATTTCTAATTTCTTGTCCAAAGTTCCGACTTCCTACATGGTGTTGGATGGAATTATTTCTTAATTAAGTTGTTTTTTTTAAAAAATAAGTGATTATTTTATAAAATATTGTTTGAATATATGTTTAAATTTTAATTAATTATTTTAAAAATAAATAAAAATATTACTTATTTTTAAAGTAAAAAATTAATGATTAAAAGATAATTAAATCTAATAAAAGAGAAGAAATTTTTTTTAAACATATATACTTCTAAAAGATTTCACAAAATTTTTAAAAAATATTTTTATATATTATTTTTAATAATTTTATATATTTAAAAATATTTTTATATTTTTATATTCAAACACAAAATATTTATTTATTTTTAAAAAATTATTTTTACATAATTATATTTAAATATTAAATATTTATTTTTTTTAAAAAAATTATTTTTATTTAAAACATATGTTCAAAAACGACTATAGAAATTTTTGAGAGAAAAACAGACCGTAGACGACAGAACCACAGAAAGAACAGAGCGAGTTGCTTTCGAACTCACAAATCAAATCAAATCAAAACCACCGCTAGATTCCTTGCGTTTCTCTGCCATCTTTGTCTCTGCCGGTGCCCACTGCAATGAAGGTGCAACCTACGAAAACGGCCCAACCAAATCCTAATTTCCCGTACGCACCTTCTCTCAAGCCTCCCTCCAACTCGCTCATGGTTCCCCAACAACTCATCGACTCGCTCACGTCCCACATCTCTCTCTACCATTCTCAGTCTCAGCCTCGTTTGAACTCCAACTCTAATCCCAGGTCTGCTATTCTGAAATGGTTCTCATCTCTCACCGTTCAGCAACGCCTAGCTCATCTCGCAATCGTTGACTCGAAATTCGTTCACATTCTTATTCAAATGCTGGGCAAGGTTCGAGCTCATGGCCGTGGCGTCTTCATCATCCTCCCTGACCTCCTCTCACGTGATCCCCCTTATCTCCCCGGCCTCTGTTACAAGAAGTCACGGGGGCTCCTGTCGCGTGTGGCCGAGTCGAACGAGTCAGAGAGGTGGATTTTCGAGTCCACTCGGTTATTTGGGTCAAGGGAAGGGGAAAATATCGAAGCTTGCTCGTGTTCAGTGAGAGGTCTTGATACGGTAACGGTGACGGAGGAGTTCGTTGAGAATGTGGATCGGTTGGTGGAGGCAATGGACAAAATATCAAATGGGGGGTTTTTGAGAGGGGAAGGGAATGATTTGGGAAATGATTGGGTGGAACTAGAGTGGTTAAAATCAAAAGGATATTACAGTATTGAGGCTTTCGTGGCAAATAGGCTGGAGATTTCCATGAGGTTGGCTTGGCTCAACTGCAACAATGGAAGGAAGAGAGGGGTGAAGTTGAAAGAGAAATTGAACGCTGCAGGTGTTGCAGCAAATGTGTATTGGAGGAAAAAGGGTTGTCTGGATTGGTGGGGGAATCTGGATGCTGGAACACGGAAGAAGGTCTTAACCACGATCATGGGGAAAGCGGCAAAACATTTGGTACTTATTGGGAACTTTATAAAAATTATTTGAATGTATTGACCAAATTGCATAATTAATGCTATGATGCCATGCTCAGGAACCAACTACTTAAAGGCCCGGATTAGGTTTTATTATTATATCTAACAACAACAAAAACTTAATCAGTTTCTTTAAAAAATTAGCCGGTTGATTCTCAGATCTTGCATGTCGTGGGTAATTTGGGTACATTCCTTGTTTATGACTTTACAACTCCTGTGATTTTCTTCCGTTGTAATATTCCTATATGATGTAATTTAGGTTGATGTTTTACTGGGGTCTCCTCTAACTACTAGGCTGACGTTTGGTTCATAAGTTTTCAGCTGACGTTTGGTTCATAAGTTTTCAGACTCGTGAGGTTTTGAAAGTGGCAAATAGTGACCCGGAGGATAAGATTTGGCTATACAGGGCGGGATTAGATCAATTACAGCGATACAGCCATTCTGCGTCAGCTCAAAGGACCGTCCCAACATTTCCTGGTGATGTAGAATTTGGAACAGCTGTTACACCAATCACATTTTGTAGAAAATCTGCTGATTTAGCCAGAGCCTTTAATTCTTTATTTGTGCTTCAGGATGTTAATACGATGATAGCATCATGTCCTAATGGTGAACATGATATACAAAAGCTTTTCTTTAGTTCATTGGGTTCTGTCTCTACCATATCTGATTGTATACTAAGAAAAGTGCGGGGATTTCTGATGGTTATTTCACTTGACTACACAAAACATGAACTTTTAGGAGAGGAACTTGACAAGTCTTCACCAGGTAAACCTAAAGAGAAGCTTGGTAATTGTAGCCGTAAAAAGAAAGGACAAACCCGCAGTACTAAAAGGCTGAATCCTGTGCCAAAGCCTTGTGTGGATGGTATTTCACTTGAAAATCCTGTCAAGGTACCAATTTCAATTTAGTTGGCCAAAATACCTTTGAAATGCTGGCAGTTTAAAATTCTGATTTGTTCCATATGATATTACAGGATCCTGATTGTGCAGTGGGTAATAGAAAGAAGGCCGATATAGTAGAGACCAGGGAACCTCCTGATGTACCTTTGGGGAAGGAGATCTCGAGTGTGAGGCCATCATCAACTGTGAAAAAGGTTTTTATTTTATTTTATTTTGTTTTTCCTTTTTCTAATCTGCCTCATATTTCTTGATAATAATTGAAAAGCTTTACAACGGGCCACTTTTAATCAGGATCATACCCGGGAATCGGATGTTGGAAAACTTAGAACTCCTCCAAGAAGAAGCAGGAAAGAGAAAAATAAAATTAAGAAATCCCTTGTTGACCTTCAAGTTGTAGATTTTCAAAAATCAATCATGGATGCTACCTCTGCCACTGTTATTTCTGAGAGTGAGGTGGTGATACCAGATAGGTATTCTGATAATTCTGCCATTCAGAATGTGAAAAGTGACAATCCAATTGGTAATGACATCCTTGATTCAAATTCAAGCCTTTGTAGTGCTCTTGGTGGCCTCACTAGAGAGGACAATTCTAGCCAAAAAATTCAGGGAGACAATATTGAAGATTCTATTGAAAGTTGCGATAGTTTAGGCCCAATTTGTTATCCATTGTCAAATGATAAGAAAACCTCCTCTTCAGGATTAGATAATTCAACTTGTGATGTAGATGGTAATATAACTCCACCTGTACCTGCATTGAAGCTTGGTAGTTTATTCAGCAATGAAGATATCAGCCCTCTGAACTCTACATGTGTTGTCAAATCGCATATAAAGTCAACTTTTCTTGACAAACCAGTCAGAGACCTTCATGTAAAAGAATTTGGGCTATTAAAGGAGCAAGATAGACAATGCCTATTTGGAAGTAGAAATTCAGCTTTGTCAAAATGCAGTCCATATGAGTGGCCTGGTGTACCTTCTATCTATTTTCCATCAATTAACTCACATCTCCCTCCTGCCACGGATAGATTGCATCTGGATGTTGGGCGCAACTGGCATAATCACTTCTGCCATTCTTTTGTTCCCACATTGCATCCGGCGAGAAAGACTCCAATGGAAGGTGGATGCAACCAAATTCTCTCTTGTCCTGTTCCTATGAGTTTAGATTGGCCTCCAGTTTTAAGGGGTGGCATGGCTCCATCACCAATCTGTAATTATGACTCTGGATTTATGTCCAGGTGGCAGTCTACCTTTTCAAAAGGTTTGGCTGCTCACAATCTGCAAGTTAATGCAACAGCTTTTGATGATGAAAGAAAGTATTCTGGGGATTTATTGGATGTACCAGATCTGACAAAAACACAGGATCTAGCAGAGGAATTTGACAATCACTGGGTATCAGAGGAAGAGTTTGAGGTTCATGCAGTTTCTGGTATAGATTATAATCAATACTTTGGTGGTGGAATAATGTACTGGAACCCTTCTGATCATCCAGGAACAGGTTTCTCCCGACCTCCCTCTCTTAGTTCTGATGATAGTTTATGGGCTTGGCGTGAAGCTGACTTGAATAGGGCCGTGGATGACATGGTTGCTTTCTCATCTCCGTATAGTACAAATGGTCTGGCTTCACCTACTGCTTCATTTTGTTCTACTTTTGATACTGTGGGGACTGGGCCCCAGCCTGTTGGTTATGTGATGTCAGGTAACGAAGTAACTGGAAAGGCATTGCATTCTTCATCAGTTATAGACGCAGCAGCTGAAGAGGATAGTTCTGGGCCTTTGGGTAATAATCTACCTGGAGAAGTTGAAGGGAAGACAAGTGATTCACATCCCTACCCCATTCTAAGGCCAATTATTATACCTAATTTGTCAAGGGAAAGGTCAAGATCTGACTTTAAGCGTGGTCTTGATCACAAAAGCCCACGTGTACCTCCTACCAGACGGGAGCAGCCTCGTATAAAGCGGCCACCATCACCTATGGTGCTTTCTGTTCCACGAGCTCCACGACCACCCCCACCCTCCCCAGTGAGTGACTCCAAGAAACAAAGGGGTTTTCCAACGGTTAGATCTGGTAGTTCCAGTCCAAGGCACTGGGGAATGAGAGGCTGGTATCATGATGGAAGTAACTTGGAGGAAGCTTGTTTAAGAATGGATGGTACTGAAGTTGTGTGGCCTTCTTGGAGAAGTAATAATCTTGCAGTACGACCTATGATTCAGCCTTTACCCGCGGCCTTGCTGCAAGACCGCCTAATTGCAATGTCACAGATAGCACGTGACCAGGAACATGTGAGTAAGATCTTTGCAGAAGTCCTTCTAACTTATAGGTATCTGTTGGTGTTGATTGTGAGGTTTTAATTGTACAGCCGGATGTTGCCTTTCCTTTGCAACCACCTGAGTTACAGAGCTGCCCTGCCTGGAGTGTGTCTTTGATGTATAGCCTTCTCCATGATGAGATTGACTCTTTCTTTAAACAGGTATAGGTTTGTTTTGTTGTCACTGTTTTCTATCTGTGAGAAATTGTGAGAAAGGATAATTGTATTATATTATATTACTTACAATCAGAAGGGTGGATTTATACACTCAGAAATCCTCAATCTATTCCTAAAACTAAGCAAGAAATAAATACTAATTATATACATAGAAGGAATGCAAATTATAGGATAGGATTGGGGACATAATTACATAATTACAGCCCAAATTATTAGCACATGTTTTCCACACTCCCCTTCAAGCTGGTGAGTAGAGATCTTCCATTCCCAGCTTAGATATGATTGCGTTGAACTGTTGAGTGTGTAGTCCTTTTGTGAGAACATCTGCAAGTTGACTTCTAGATGGAACATAAGGTGTGTATAACAAGCCACTATCTAGTTTCTCTTAATGAAATGTCGATCAATCTCTATATGCTTTGTCCTATCATGCTGTACTGTATTATGGGCAATGTTTATTGCTGACTTGTTATCACAATACAACCTAATAGATTCATTCCACTTGATTTTTAAGTCTTCAAGAATGATCTTTAGCCATAGCAACTCACAAATTCCTAGAGCCATTGCCCGAAATTCACCCTTTGCACTTGATTTGGCTACAACATTTTGCTTCTTACTCCTCCATGTCATTAGGTTCTCGCCCAGGAATGTACAATATCCTTATGTTGACTTTCTATCTGTAAGAGATCCGGCATAGTCAACATCAGTGTATGCTTCTAGATTCAAGTTAAGGCTTCTTTTAAACAGAATTCCTTTTCATGGATTAGCTTTTAAATAGTGTAGTATTCGATAGGTGGCTTGTAAGTGAGCTTCCCTAGGATCATGCATGAACTGGTTAACCACACTTACTGAGTATGCAATATCTGGCATTGTGTGTGATAGATAGATTAACTTTCCAACTAGCCTCTTGTACATCTCCCTGTCAACCGCAGGATCTTCAGTAGCTTCTCCAAGCTTATGGTTGGCATCTATAGGAGTTGGAGCTGGTTTACAAGCCAATTTTCCTATCTCTTTTAGAAAATCTGTGACATACTTCTGTTGAGAGATAAAGATTCCTTGTCTTGAGTGGGCTACCTCAATGCCAACGAAGTATTTTAACCTTCCCAACTCTTTTATCTCAAATTCTTTAATTAAACACTCATTTATTGTAAGTCTCTCCCTTTCCTCATTTCCAGTTATGATTATGTCATCAACATATACTAGCAATACTGTAATTCCCCCTGTCTTGGAGTGTTTAACAAAGAGAGTATGATCTCCTTGACTTTTCCTATATCCCATAGAAATCATAACCTTAGCAAATCTTCCAAACCAAGTTCTAGGTGACTGTTTAAGGTCGTAGAGAGCCTTTTTTAACTTGCACACTTTATTTCTCCTTATACCTTCACTGAAACCAGGAGGGACACACATATAAATTTCCTCTTCTAAGTTCCCATGCAAAAAAGCATTCTTCACATCAAACTGCTCAAGTTCCCATTCAAAATGTGTTGCTAACGAAGGACTATTACAGTGTTCAATTTCGCAACCGGGGCAAAGGTCTCCTGATAATCTACCCCATATGTTTGAGTATATCCTTTTGTTATAAGCCTGGCTTTATATCTTTCTAGGGATCCATCTACATTGTACTTCACCGTGAACATCCATTTACATCCATCTGGTTTCTTTTCACTGGGTAAGTCAACCAGTTCCCACATTCTATTTTTCTCAAGGGCATCCATTTCAACTCTCATAGCTTTCCTCCATTCTTCCTTGGATAAAGCCTCAGACAGAGTGGTGGGTATGGAAATAGTGTT